>SNQJ01S0038262.1:7641-49179 GCA_010110895.2 Picea sitchensis | reverse complement strand
TGGTACTTGATTGGTAGTTGTTTAAACAAGAGTTTGAAATTAGTCTAATATGGTTTGCAGAGAACATAGAATTTTTGTTTCCGCATTTAGTATCCATGTTGATGAGATGGCCAAGCCATAGGCCCACCATTTACACATCAAGCTTTATCTTAATTTATTCAATAATGACTTATCTCTGGACCATAACTTCTTTTAAAGGAGGGAGATTGTAACACCCATAGAGCTAATCTTGGTTATGGTTATTTTGTTGATTCTTATGCACTTCAAGATCCTCTTTAGGAGATCATGTTTTGGACTCATTACCCCCATGTTGATTACGTCTATTGATGTTGACTTATATCGAAGATCGAGACATATGTAGCTACTTAATGATTTCTATGAGTACCTTTCTAATGGAACATGATGAGTATTCTTTCATAATCATGTTTTCCATTGACTCTTACCTTGATAACGATGTGTGTGTCCTTGACGATGTACCTTCTCTTATGAGGAATTTCTATTCGTAATGATTATTATGGTTTATATTTTGTATGTTTATCAATATTTTTGGAAGAGGATAACCTACCATAGGATGAGACATTGATTAACATGATGGGAATTGCATTTGAAGGAAAATGGATCATGTTCAATTAGAGTGACCATTTAAACCTGGTACCTATGGAGCCTGGTTGGGTTGGGAGGGGGTGGTGATGGGGTGGTGCAAGACTTGAAAAATGCCTTCCAAAGTTAACCAAGGTAAAAATCCCAAGGCAGATGAATTGTAATATATTTTATCCACCTTTTCACACTTTTAATTCTAGCCCTAAATTGAATTTTAGTGAAGAAAAATATGGTAGGGAATGAGAAGGATAAAATGTATTATTGAGAGGAACCCTTGAGAGATTAGAAAAGAGAGTGCAACCTTGTGTGAAGGGGATAGCCATGGAAGGTATGATTGAGGATTCAGTCTTGAGTAAAAGATTTGGTTCTAGTTTATAGTATATTGGAGATCATATTGATAGCTACTCTAACCTAGTCTATGTGGATAAAGATTTTGGGATAGTATTTCCTAACCAACTAATGTGGAAAAATCCCACTCAAGCAGAGCTCAACACCAAAGGTGTGAAATGAAAATATTTGTCTATCTTTTCTTAATAAAAAACCAATATTATGCAACTATACATCAATAAAAATGACTTCAACCAACATGGAGACAAGCTCCTAAAAACTAGAAACTGAACATAATAATAGAAATACGACTTCAACAACCATGTAGACAAGCTCCTAAAGAAAAAGAAACCGAACATAATAATATAGATAGTTGGAAAGATTATCTCAACTACTCCATGATACTAGGAAACTAAGATATCTCAACAACAATAGTAGCAATAATAGTCACACAATTACAAGAAGGTTCATACCAACTAATGTCTGTGTATTACAATCCTTATCATTCTTCCCAACCAAAGAAGCATTGGCCTTCAATTATTTTAGTAGATAGGGGAAACATTATTGGTATAGCCGATGTTGAACAAACATGATGCAAATGTTGACCAGTTGAAATAATAGTTTTTGAATGATTAGTCAAGTTCTTGATGTCCCATATCACCTTATGACATGTGTTGACAATATCGTGCATGCCCAACTAATTGGAATAACCTAAAAGGAAGATTTGGATGATTGATGATGAACCAAAGAAAAGAGGGTACCATATCACAATTCTCAAGCATGCAAAAATGTTGTAACAAGTGAGATACTCTTA
The DNA here is from genome assembly GCA_010110895.2 of Picea sitchensis. NCBI lineage: Eukaryota > Viridiplantae > Streptophyta > Pinopsida > Pinales > Pinaceae > Picea > Picea sitchensis. Next base: position 47,438 of record SNQJ01S0038262.1, on the reverse strand, counting down.
AGGTTGAAGAATGTCCTCTAGAGGTGGTGCCTCATGGAAACTATGGTTGATGAGTGAGAAAAGAAAATGTTGATGGAGGAGATGAAGAAGAGTCTGTTGCTAGAGAAACCAGATGCTACAATGATGGATGTGGATAAGGCTACCAGATGAAAGTCAAAGAATGTTTTTTAAGATCATATTGTTGTGGTAGTTCCAATGTATTGCAGATAAGATATTTGGAGTTATCTTTATGTAGTAGTTAAGTATTGTTGAAATAATTATAGTGAGCCTTCCTAGCATATTGATCAAGTCGGCCCAACAACATGCCACAAAAATCCATATCAGTGACATCACAAGTGACTTTATCCATAAATTTAGGACCAAAAGCAAACAAGATAGTGCAATATCTATGTGATCTTGGAAGAGGAGCCATGATCCTTCCATCCAAGTACATAAGGATGAGGATGAGGATCCACTGGTAAGTGTTGCTTATCAACTATTAATTTGAAAATCAATTTTTCTTGGGAGCCATTATCAAAGATACAAACAATGGAGAAGTCATGGGAGAGATGAGCACGTGTGATGAAGAGACTATATTGAGTTGTTTAGGGTGTGGATTTTTGTAGCAAGATGACTTTATTGAGTTGAATTTTCAACTCATCATAGATCTTATCTTCCCCTAAGACCTCAATAGGAGCATTTGTGTCTTCCTCAAAAGGAGATTGTACAATTAATGTTTTCTTCTTCAATTGGAAACAAGTGGACTTATTAAGTTCATGTTTCTTACAATATTGGAAAAAATTTCTAAAATAATAAGAAGAAGAAGACGAGGACCCTGTATAAGGAGGAGGTGTAGGTTTTAAATTTATAGATCTGGGAACTTCTCTTCGGCTAGTTGAGCTTGATTGTATGCAACATCAATAGTCACAATCTCCATGTACTTCAATTCTCGGTATAAATGTTCCTACAAGCCACTTTTAAATTTAAGAACAATTTTGTCTCTTGAATCATAAATATTGAGAATGATATGTAGGCAATTGAACAAGTTAATATACTCTTGTAGATGCATATTAAAACCTTTATGCAGGAAGAGCCATTTGACATTCATATCATATTTGTAATTTGATGGATAGAGTGTGAGGCTGAAGACTTCTATCAGTCCCATTCATGTAGTAACTGGATCTTGATTTGTGGCTTCGTCTATAATCAAGAGTTTAGAAATTCTCGTAAAATTTAATTTGGAAAAAAACACCTTCTCATCATTAGGGACTTGGTTGTAATCAAACCAAGAATCTGTGTCAAGGATCCAATTCTCAAGTTGTTCTGGATTTTAGTATCTGTCATAAATTGGGACTTCACACTTGGATTGTCGAGAAGGTGACTCGCTGATGAGATTACTACATATGGGGTCAATATTCGACGAAAAATTCTAACGATAAGGATACAACTATTCGTAGCGTCACAAATTACGACATAATTATTGAAATTTTAATCATTTTTTCTAGGTGCCTTGATGTGCATCGTACTTTTGATGAACTTCTAGTGTCATCGATATTGTGACAATATTTCATTGATCTATAGGCACACTTTATTTTCTCTAGATATGAACTTATGTCGATCTAGAAATGAAATGTAGTCGATATAGTGATGAACTTATGTCAGTCTTGCGACTCACCTAGAAAATTCCAACTATCCATATAAAAATTGTTTAACAACCACTGACTTGGTCAACTTTGACATAGTAAACATTCGTCGAAGAGTGATTTCAACTATTTTGTTGTAGGTGCAACGATTATAAAATATTTTTTTGGTCATTGTTCAATGAATGAAATATTAGACTTTTTTCTATGTGCTACTTGTTTCATATCCAATTATTGATCTGCATAGCTAAGATTTTGTACTTTGAAGGTTAGAATTTTTTAATATTTCTTTGTCTCCTTTAAATACCCACATTGGATCAATAACCCTTATACCCTCTTTTTTGGGGACACAAATTGTTTCCTAGGAAATAGGTACGAAGATGTGTACTCAATTCGATTTAATGACTATACAATTTGTCTTGGTCTAATTCTCTTTTATTGTTTGATTTTCTTACTTGGTTATAGTGAAGCTTTGAAGCTTATGTGGTAAAAATGTATGGTTTGGATTTCTTGAGTAATTTTTGACTATTGTTATAAACCTTTAATAAATCTATGATGACAATGTGATCCGGGTGGATATCAGTGGCCATTCACCTATTCCACTGGCTCGAAATACATTTTTCCACCTTAGCAGTTTTTCTATAGTTTTTCAGGTCCCAAACTTATGGGACCATTTTGAGTCCCAAACAACATTTGGGGGCCTAGGTGACATCCAAAGGCTCTGGCCTGGACTCGGTCAAAAAGCGTTCTTCTCAGCTAGACCTTTCCAATGAGATATTGTGCGACCCAAACATAGATTGTATGCAAAATTTACGCCCTCGGGAAGTTGACATATCAACTACCCCCATCGGGGCCTGCAAATATTTTTGTGTTTCATATTCCAGGGTTAGGGTTTTGGATTTTATTTATGTTAAAAAGGCATTTGGAGCCTCATTGTAAACATCATCTTCTTGCGAATGAGTGTATCCATCACATCTCTTCTCAGAGATAAGCTATCACCATTCTAGAGAGTTCATTCACTATCTGTTTTTACAATTTCTATACATTTCTTTCATTAATAAAATTTGTGCATTATTGTATCTTTGTGGTTTTGGAAATATATCTGTGTATTTACTTATTATATTTCTTCCTTCATTTTGTTCTCAAAATAATTCAGATCAGTGGTATCAGAGCAGGCTGCTCCTTATCATTTCTTATTGCATGTCCCTAACGAGGCCAGGGTACAGATAGTTGGGTCTTGATCTAGTTTCTCTCGAGGAAAACCACTCTCGCCAGCTCAAGCGACCTCCCATGGAGGAAGAAAAGAGAGAGGTGGGAGTAGAATATTATGTTAATATATTTCTAGAGGAATCCCTCACATGATAGAGGGACGAAATGATGGAGAATTTTTCCCAAATCCTTCAACAACTGTCGAAAATAACAGATGTGTCTTCATCAAGCATCCACATTAGAAGCGTCGCCCCTTTCAAGGTACAAGTTAATTTTGATATTCCCGTGTTTGAAGGTCAGATAGATGCATATGCTTTGGAAAAGTGGTTAAATATGCTAGAAGGTTAGTTCTATGTCTACTATTTTTTCAATAGATAAAATATCACCTTTGCGCTCCTTAAGGTTGTCCCCCATGTGAAATATTGGTGGGAAACTTACTAGGAGAAAAATTCCACTAAGGAGTCTGGAATATTTTGGGTCGAGCTCACTTGGGATTTTTTTATGGATGCGTTCAAGGAAAAGTATTACCCTATTGGAAACTATGACAACCAATACATGAGATGGACCATGTTGCGTCAAGAAAAGGGCCAAGTAGTGTCGGATTTCACAAATACCTTCCATACCTTGTGCACCAATATGGGTTCAAAGACTTTGAGCGACAGATGGTTCTGAAATACCTAGGGGATGTACACAGGTACATCCAAACCGACATGGAGTTTCTGGACATCTCATCATTGGGAGTTGCTTATCGATATGCTGTCAAATTTGAGTAGAAATTTCAGTATCAGAACAAGCGGGAGTTCGGGTCTACAAATCTGCAACAACCAAAATATGGTAAATGTGGCCCTGACTCATAGAACAACCAACCTCAAGACAACCAGTCCAAACTGTAAGAATAGAAGGGTAACGAGAAAACGAGGAAGGACTTTGGAAAATGGTGCGACTTCCACAAAATCCATTGGCACAACACCGATGAATGTCACTCGAAACAGTCATTGGTGGTCGAGCTCAAAGAAAAATATCTGAGCCCCAACAAAGAATCTGATTTAGAAAACAATAAAAGGATATAGATCATTGATGTAGAAACCACTGTTATTGTCATGATCACAACAATCCAACCAGAAGAACCATAGGATCCCAAGGAGGGGGAGCACCTCTTCCATTCACAAATGTGGGTGAAGGGGACCCCATTGCATTTATTGTTGATAGTGGAATCCAAAAGAACCTCAGCTCAATAGAGGTCGCCAAGTAGTTGGATTTCCCAACAACACCACACCCGCAGCCATACAACATCAGGTGGCTTTTCCAGGGATGAGATCTTTGTGTCAACCAACAGTGCCACTTGACCTACGACATCAAGCACTTCAATGATTAGGTAATGTGTGATGTTTCCCCACTGGAAGTCTTTGATGTTCTTTTAGGCCAACCATATATGTGGAAGCGCCATTTTCTTTATGATTCTTGACCCCGTAGCATCATTGTTACTCTGGGGGTCATCTCTACAGGGTACCAGAGGTAGTTCTGACTACTGCCCCCCTAAAACAGTGCTGCAAAGTAGTCTCTCATACAACAAAGTTTAGCTTAGTCAAGATCCAATCAGAAGGTAAAAAGAAGGAAAATAGAAGGACACTGCAACCACTGCAGCCTTGACCCAAGACCTTTCTATCCAACAAAACTAGATCGACAAGATTGTAGAAGAGTAGAAAGATATTCTTACTACACCTACGGGGGTGCCTCGACACTGCCCAATCAAGAAAATTTATAACATGTCCCTTCATACTCTTCATGTTGCATATTCACCAATAGAGTCCTCCCACACTCATGTAGATCATGCATCTAGATTGGTTGAATGGATCCAACCCCTCCAACAACATGTTTGTGACAACCTTCAACAAGCTAAACAAGATAACTTCTTCAACTACTTGCCTCACCAAGGTTCAGATTCAACAAAAGATTCCCCCAGAACTTGATGCAATGGGGACCATTGATTCCTAAGGGGGGAGGAGTGATCCAGGTGGATATCAATGGCCATTCACCTATTCCACTGGCTCAAAATACAATTTTCCACCTTGGCAATTGTTCTACTATTTTTCAGGTCCCAAAATTCCAGGGCTGTTTTGAGGCCCTAAACGATGTTTTTTTTTTTTACATTTGGGGGCCCAAGCGACAATTGAAATCTCTATCTTGGGTTTGGTTGAAATGTGTTCTTCTTGTCTATACCTTTCCAACAATCTATTGTGTGCCCCAAACGAAGATCGTATGCAAAAGTTACGCCCTCGACAGGTTGACGTATCAACTACCCCCATCAAGGCCTACAAACCTTTTGGCATTTCATCTTCCAAGGTTAGGGTTTTGGATTTTCTTTATGTTAAAAATGAATTTGGAGCCTCATTGTAAACATAATATTCTTGTGAATGTGTGTATCCATCAAATCTCTTCTCAGAGATAAGCTGCCACCATGCTAGCGAGTTCATTCACTCTGTATTTTTACAGTTTTTGTACATTTCTTTCATTAATAAAAATTGTACATTATTGTATCTCTATGTTTCTTGCAATATATCTATGTGTTTACTTATTATATTTCTATGTTTATTTCATTCTTAAAATAATTCAGATCACAATGGCTTAATTCTTTGGTACATATGGGGTCAATATTTGATGACATTTGTATTGTAAGAATATATTTGTATATTGTACTTATATTGCTTCAGTGGATTTTGTTGTAATAGGAAATACCAATGTCAAACATCACAGATGAAGAGAATGAAAGGATGCTTGCTATGTTAAGGGCTACATTGGAGGCACAAGGTGATGGTAAATGTTATTTCCCTTGCAATCAATGCAGGGGATTTAATAGAAGAAGACTTGTCAGAAAAATAGTTGAACGACATTGTTGGAGGTATGGGAATGTTGAAGGGGGGTAAACATATCATCCCATGGTAAGTTATTAATTATATGTCTTTGTATTGAGTGTAATTATAAATTTTCTTTCATTTTAATATTTGTTATGTACACTAATTTTATTGATCATTTGTAATTATAAAGATAAATCCTCCCAGGTGTATGGTGTTAGATAATGTGCCTAGTAGTAGTAGAAATACTATTTTAGAAGTTGACGAAGATGGTATGGATATCGAATATCAACTCAATCCTATGGAAGAATATGACACCAATCTCTCAAATATATTAATGGTTTGCAATTTTAATTTGTATTAAATTATGTTTATTGTATCTAACAATGATTGTTGTAATCTCATTTATTTTTCATAAATGTCGTCAAGACATTAATGTGATTCCACGAGGAATGAAAATTTACCCTATACAATTTAGTAGGTTGCCCTACTATGAGTGCCTACAAATATCTCATTTGTTTGAGACAATGCATATTAGGAAGAATGTAACATAAACATTGTGGAGAATCTTAGATGGAAGGAGTGACAAAGAAAAAATTGTCAAAATTTCTACCGACATTCAGGAAGTCAACCATGCAATGAAAAAATTGATTTACTCAAATAACAATGGAAACCACAATAGTCTTCCATGGCTATTTATAGAGCAGGAAAGCAATGTTGTAAAACAGGCCATTTGGAAAATTAAATTTCCCACTGGATTTTCTTCAAACATAAAGAATATATCGACGAAGAAAGGTGAATTTGATGGGGTAAAATCTCATGACTAGAATACCTTCATTAAGGTAATTATTTTGGTAGATTTCTATATGGGTAATACTTATTTTTATTATTTTTATTTTGTTTTATTTTCAAAAAATAATGATCCCTTTTTTGTTACAGTGTGTTCTACCTCTATATCTCCCTGACAGCTTTGACAACAATGTAAAACAAGTTATATATGATCTTGGAAAACACACGAGGTAAATAATGATTTATATGCAAAATCTTTGTTGTTGAAATTGTCAAGATGTGTTTTACTTGCAATGTGTATACTTTGTTGTTGAAACCTATGATTTGCTTTGTATCATGTGTAGGTAGTGGTCATCTAAATAAAACCATAAATAATATATAAAATATTGAATGAGAGAAATTCCTTGGCTAATGTGTGAAATGCAAAAGTATCTACCTTCGACATTTTTGAATGCGCAAGAACACTACCTCATACACCAAGTTGAGGAGATTGAAATGTGTGGACCTATGCACACAAGGACAATGTAGATGGTGGAGAGGCACTTGAAGTCATTGAAAGCTTTTGTTAGACAAAGAGCATGTACTAAGGGTTCTGTGGTGGAGGGTTATATGGTATATCAATCCTTGGTGTATATTAGTCAGTATCTTCCTAATTAACAACAAATATGAAGGTGCCTCACATTTGGGATTTCGACTCCGTCAACAAATTTGAAGGGGGGGTCCTGGTTAGGAAAAGTAGAATGAGAAAAGTGAAAGGTAATTAGATGGTAGAGATATACATTACTTTGCATTATTGATTTTTTTCTATATAGTACTTATTTATTTATTATTCAACTTCCATCAATTATTAATATTTATTCTTAGTAATTCTTATTCTTTTTTCACATAGTTGGTCGAGAGTGGGATGCAATACATTTATACATCACAAACAATCTTGATTGGATGAAGGTATGGATAGATCGATGTATACAATGTAATGGTGGGTTATCATGGGAAGGGGTGGCTACATTGCTTAAATAAGATCATCACAATAAAGATACCAATCTTACTCAGAGGCAAATTGATTTAGCATATGGTTTAAACCATAAACATGCAAGCATGTTATTCACCCACATCATGTTTCATTTTTTTTTCTAGTATATTAATCTGTATAGTCTGTTTTTTTTGTATTTTTTTTTACTAAGTCTAAATATGCTTATTGATTGATAATGCATTTTTTACGTGTCGGTCATATTGCAGTTGACACACCACAAGGCTATGTGGTGCAATGGTCGTAAATTTCAAATCAAAAAGTTGGATGACAAGAAGAAAACCTCTTATTGTGGGATAATTGCAGTCTTTCAGGTCACTAATGTTTCCTCTTGAAGTGACAAACATCCAAAAATATCTGAAAATAGATACTATGGGTATTTGGATGATATAATCAAGTGTGACTTTAAATCCTTCAAGTTAGTTTTGTTCGAGGTCAAATGGTATAGGTTATGGATGAATGAACGTGATCCTAAAAGTACTGTGATTGAGCATGCCAATGGATTTACCATGATTAATACAAGGACATTTGAGTCGGGTACAAAAACTTATGTTCTTCCAAGCCAATGTGAGCAGGTATTGTATTCAAAGGTTCTAGGTAAAGCAGATTGGTCGTATGTTTTTATATATGATCCAAGAGGAAGGTCTGTAAAGTATAATGTACCAAAAGAAGATGATATTGAAGAAGAGGAAGATCTAGAGGAGCATGAGGTAGATGTACTGCCAAAAAAAAGAAGTTGAAGAAGATGAGCTAGATGTAGATGGAAATGTTCTTGATGATGATATTGATGATGATATTTGACATTATTTTAAATTACTTTCTAATTAATTAGTGAGCAACCGAAAAGTGTACATTTAATTATCAATCCAGGGTCATATCTTACTTGCAAACTATTGTGCACCGTATATGCAAGTTGAAGTGTTATTTTTCTACGGGGTTGTAGTACTTTGAATGTCACAAATCAAGGGTTCAAGATGCTTTAATTAAGTCACCAGACTAAACTATTCTCTAAGTTGTAGAGGCATAGATATTACACTTGCAGGAAAGGAAAATCACACTTGCGAAATTGAAATCGCACTTGTGGAAATTGAAATCACGCATGCAGAAATTGAAATCACACTTGCAAGAATTAAAATCACACTTGCAGAAATTTAAATCACACTTGCAGAAATTGAAATCACACTTGCTAGAATTAAAATCACACTTGCGGGAATTAAAATCACACTTGCGGGAATTGAAATCAAACTTGCAGAAATTGAAATCTATACTATGATCTATTGGTGACTTTCTTAAGCATAATGAAGATATTTTTTGGGGGGACAATTAAGTGTTCATTCATCCAATCACAATCCAATAATACCAATTTCTAACTATTGAAGATTAATGTTATCACAAATTAAGAACCAAACAAAATAAAGTGCAGCTGCAAGTGGAGTTGCAACAACGAAGCTGTAAGTAGAATTGCAGCAACGAAGCTGCAACACAAAAAAAAGTATTGCAACGTTGTGAGTTGCAATAACAGAGCTACAACGTGAGAACAGGAATGAGGTGAATATCAACAATTATGAGTTGCAACACATTTGTGATTATGAATTCATGAAAATAGAACCAATGTAGAATTGTAGCTTAAGAGTGCTAATTCTTAACAAAAAGAAACTAAATATCAACCACACACGAATTGCAACAATTGTTCTACCAAATTTTAGAAATGTAGAAGATTGAAAAATAAAGCGGTTATGGAATTAAATAAACAAAACTAAAAGGTTAAATTCTAAACTAATATACTAGCAGTACCTGACTAAGGAGGGGGCCCTACCCCCTTAGACAAGGCATTGAGCTATGAAATCAGGACCACAAAATCACCATCACATCAAAACACAAATGAAAATAGGAACATAAATTGTATTACATAAGTTTGAAAGTACAATAATAGTCAAATGTTTATCACTAGAATAATTTCCTCCTCCTCAACTATGGAGAAGTTGAGGTTTTTATACAACATGATTGATGTCTAAAATAATATAAAGTTATAGATGGACAACCATGAGAATTTGATTGTTCATTTGGTTAATTTGATTTTTTCAAACTTTAGTGGGAATCATGCGTGTGTTGTCTCGATAGGAAAATCAGTTTCTTCTTTTAGTCGCCTACTTGCCTCTTATCGCTTTCCTCTATGAAGACCATTTCCCAACTATTGGCTATAGTGTTGATTGTTGTGCTGGGAGGATTTATACTCAGAATCGCAACAATGGTAGACTCAAAGTCGCAATAATGGTAGACTTGAAGTCACAATAATGAAGAGTATCCTTGGAGTTGCAGTTATTGTCCGGAGTCGCAACAACGAACATCATGCTTGAAGTTGCAATGGTTGTCTGGAGTTGCAACAACGACGAACACACTTGGAGTTGTAGTAGTTGGTTTGTGCATAGTTACTTGGAGTTACAACACAAAGATTGTACTTGGAGTAGTAGCAGTTGGATCACACCCGGAATTACAACAATAAAAAGTCACACATAGAGGTATTGCAACCACTATGAGGAGTTGCATCTATTGTATTACTCATGTGTAGGAGTATTAGTATAGGAAAGTAACAAGTTCCTATAAGAAATATGAAATCATAATGTAATAATGTCATAAGGGGAAAGATTCATACCTTAGTGATAAGTAATGCAAATTGGATAAGGAAAGTATCAAAAAGGAAGTGATCAATGGAAAATATTAAGCAAAAAGGTATTAGACGAGTGTTGAAAGTATGCCAATTTAGGAACTCATCATCTCTTTGAACCCAAAAATGTTGCATGTCCCCATGAAACCAACAATCACTCAGTGTTAGAGAATTCAGGGTGACCCTTGGGGCCACTGACATCATAGGTTCACTCTTCAATTGCCTCATTCTCCTCACTGATATCTTGTTCTACTAGAACTCCTTTGTTTTCTTTCTCTATCTCTATTTGAGTGGCCTCATCAACTAACATGAAATGTGTATCCTGGACAACTACTTTTTTTGTATCTTTGAGTTGAGCTCTTTCTTGCGACTTGGTGAAGGGTTCCCCTACAAAAACAGGGCTTGTTGCAGGGTAACCTAATTTATCAAGTGCCCTTTGTTCCTCAAGCTCATGTCCGATCATTTTTAAATTATGTTTTCTTTCATCAAAGATGCATAAACATGTAAAGAGTGTGAGATGCTTATCCATGTGGGATTGATTCCTTGTTTTGGGGTAGTAGCCTCTATTTGTGGTTCGTGTAGCCCTAGGTCTGTCACATCAGTCGAGTCATCTCCATAGGTATTGCCTAGTGGAACCCCTTCTACTTCATGTTCTTCACTGTCTAAATTCTATGAGTGGGTAGGTTGTTCCCCTGGAGAACCTCCTATTGTTTCTTGTGTAAAAGTAGGGGCTTCCAGTTCTGTTTCTTGCTTCTCTTCTGTAGTAGCAACATTCGGTTCATCAAGAGTACCTCTTGTTGATTCAGCAAGAGGAACTGTTTCTTGTTTGTTTTCCTCAATTATGCTTATTGTTGTATCAATGAGGACTTCCAAATCCTCTTTATCTGTTGTATTACTAGATTGCTTTGGATGCTCCATATGTGGCTTCTAAGGCCTGGGAGAGTGTGTTGGAGGGGTACTTTTTTCTAGTTTTGGTGAAACGAGAGAAGCTTATTCCTCTTGTACCTATTTTCTTTGTGGTGGGTCCTCTACCTCTATTACAACTTGGTATTCAGAAGGGCTCCCCACTAGTTCTGGTGGGTCAGTGGGAGCTTTCACCTCTACCTTTTCTTCGTCTGAATATCCTGTCAAGCGAGCAATAAGGCCTTCACCAAGAGTTACTTGGTTTGGTTCTTGTGTGTCAGCCAAGGCCTCATTGGCTTCTAGGTTAATGTCCTCCTCTAGTTCTTGTGTGTGAGGGGAGGGTTTTTCTTCCTCTATTTCCTAGTGCTCCTCCTGGGCTTGTTCTTTAAGCTCATCAATTTTCTTATTTTTACATTGAGTTGTAGTTGGATGGTTGGTTCTCCATTTCCTTGGAATGAGGGTTTGTCACTTTGTAAATCCTCTAACTCTCTTTGTAGGGGGTTTGATGGAAGTTACCTCAATTCCATTGTCATAGTCATCCTTCATCAGAGTTTCAACAGGCTAGCCTTTTTTCCCAGTTGACCTCTTGGATTTATTTGGTAGAGGAGTCACAACAGTTGGGCTCGATGTACCCATGGCATTATTCCTTGGTGGAGGAGTTGTAGTGCTTGGACTCACCATGCCCACAATATTGGTATCTAGCAGAGGAGTTGTAGCTACAACTCCTGTCGGTGTCAGAAGTGCGGGTGTTTCCTGTTGGGATTCCTAAAGTGCAACCACTTTTCTTTCAGTGAACATAATAGGTGGTCAGACGATGTTGTTCCAGGTGCGGCCTTCTTGTGCAGTGCATGGTCCACTAAGATCTTTATAAGGTCATGGTGTGATACAAATTATGTGGGGTTCTTTTCCCTTTGAACTAGTGCAACCATCGATTGTAGTGTCTGGAATAGGAAATATGGCATGTTGATTGGCCGATTGTGGCATAGATGGTCAAACCAATGAATATGTTGAACATAGATAGTTTCGTAGAAACCTTCATAGGTGAAGTATCGCTACACAAAGACAATCACATTCTCCCATGGGTGTGGTAAAGACCAGCGTTCAAAACATGTTCCTTTCTTTACTAAAGCTTATCTAGCCTCAAGGAATTTCATGAGAACTTCAGGATGTGAAGTTCTTCTCGTGTACCATCACTCATCTATCCTTGGTAGGCCGGTGACTTCTTCCAATGTCTCTTTCACGACTTCTATATGTTCCCTTGCTACCGTGGAGTGTTCGTCTCTATCATTTAGAGAAAATTAAAGACCTATCTTGTCATTATATCCCTATAGGAATTGAACATATCCCATCCATCCTGCTTGTTCCAAAATATGTGGGATGTTGTTATAGATTTATAGTAGCAATTTTTCAATAAGCTCCCTCCATATCAATGAGCCTCCCATGGCTCCTTTCTTCTATTGACTCCGAGTGCTCGCGTTTGCAGGGGCGATGCAAGTTATCAAGTGGAGAATTTGGATTTGTGGCAATAAGGGTGGTGGGTATGGATATCATGAATATTGCAATGATGATCTGAGGTGGTAGAATTAAAAATTTACTCATCGCAAATTAAGATAAGAACTTGTACCTATCACATATTACCTTGAGTGGTTGTACGAGTATGACATTGTTAGAGTTGCGGCGATAAAGGATGGAGTCACATTAATGGTCCCAACTAGAATTACAACATTGTCGATGTTAATTATGTTGATTGGAACTGGGAGAATGGTGGTGTTGATGAAGTGTAGGCTACTAGTGGAGTCGCAATAGCTAGAAATTCGGTTAAATGGTGGAAATAGGAATTGCATGAGTGATGGTGCGGGAGAAAGGTATGGGTGGAAAGTGAAAATAAATAAATAAAGTTGCAGGCGAAGTTACAATGACGTGAGTCACAACAATGGAGATGCAACAATAAAAAACGAGAGGGTTGGTATTTAAGGAATGAAGTGGTGTTTCAAGTGGAGTTGCAACCAAGGAAATGCGAGAAGGGAGATTTTTGAAATGAAGGAGGGTTGCAAGTGGAATCACAACTAAGGGAATGGAAGGGGAGAGGTTTAGAAAATGGAACAAAGTTGCAAAGGAAGTTGCAGCAACGAGGATTGTTGCGACAAAGGGAGTTGCAACAACATGAGTTGTAGCAAAAAGAGATGCAACAATGACAATTGCAGCAAAGGGAGTTGCAGCAATAGGAGTTGCAACAAAGGGAGTTGCAACACAGGAGTTGCAACAAAGGGAGTTGCAACACAGGAGTTGCAGCAATAGGAGTTGCAACAAAGGGAGTTGCAACACAGGAGTTGCAACAACGGGAATTGAGGCAAAGGGAGTTGCAATAACGAAAACTGCAACAACTTGATATGCAACAACAAGGGTTGAAACAATGTTGTTGTCCCTTGCATATCCTAAAAAAATAATTATTAGAAAAAACAAGTTTTTATGAAAATTTATTGAGAAGGATCCTCACATAACCATCACGAAACCGTGAAGTGCCCTTCTTGTTTATTTTGGGTTGTTTTTATTTTTTTATGTGCTAGCTAGGTTGGTTTTCATACATTTTTTTTAACAAGTGAAGAACAAAGATTATCTAGCCTAGAAACTGTCATCCTGAACAAGTTCCAGATCACTTTCGGTCCATCCATTTGCAATCTTCCTAAAAAAGGCTTCCTTCAATAGGGTTCGGTGATATAAGCGAAGTCTATGTCCATTGGCCATTAGAAGAATTTTGTCTTCATCTATGGTGTATAATTTGATGGCCCCACTATTATATACTATATCAATCTCATATGAACTAAGCCATTTGGTGCAAAATTTTCCTCTAAAGTCCTTGAACCTAGAATCAAATAGTAATGCCTAGTTTCCAGCTTTGAACTTCTTTTTCTTGATAAAATTATCATGCCATCTATCCCTTTGGTGTTTTATCAATGTGGCTCAGTGTAGGGAATCATATCGTAGCTCGTCCAACTCGTTAATTTGAAGTATTCTTTGTTTTTTAGCCTCTTATAGGTCTAACCCAAGTTATAATGTTATCCTAGGTCCAATGCCCCCTCCCAATACATTTTTCCAATAAAAATATCCTTGTTTTACTATATATCTTGGATTTTTACCAAATACCCCTTTTCATACTTCCCAATACCTATAAAACCCCTTGTACCCTACATCCCCGCCCCCAATACCTACAATAAATTGACTCTATTTTTCATAGTTTAAAAACCCCCTTTATGAATGAATGTGATAAGATACTGGTCAATAAGGTGAAGCCCCCATGGAGTCTATCATCCCAGTCCTTAAGATTTAATATGACAGTTTTAGTGATGATGGCCTCAAGGATCTTATTAGTCCCCTCTACTTGTCCATTTTCCTGTGGGTTGTAATACCCCAAGGACGTGCCCTAGTTATATTATGAATTGTAATCATGTTTTGTAGGCCGGTGAGCCGAGTGTTGATAAGCTAGTGGTCTTATGTGTTTATTAGGCTGGAGAGACTAAGTGTTAAAGGTCAGGAGCTTGTTTTTGTATATGTAATTATGCATAACATTAATAAAGATTAAACATCGCTGCGTGCAGACCGAACACGAAGAAAGAGTGATGGGGGACTAAGCTTCCATAGGGTGGGTAACGGAAAAGGGGTTGAAAGGTTGGAAAAAGGGGCTAAGATTAGGGGCTTAATTCCTTGAGAATACTAATTTATTATTATTCCAAACTTGTGTGACAAACATGTTTTTATCCTAAGTCCTGGGAAAGGCATCGTGTGCAAAAAGGGAACGCATGCAGCTCCCAGAAGACAAGTGTCGACCTAGGCGCATGCAGTTAAAAGTTGAAGCGTCAGTTGTGTTGGGGGTTCACTTACCATTTTCCATCCTCCGTGAATTGGGTAGAGTCTCCACGAGTTCCCTCTGTATACCCTCATGCATTTATGAAAATGAGAACTGTGAAGTTGATCGATGTATTCCCGTGAATCCCATGGCCTCTGTATCCGACCTTTGCAATATTTATGCACGCACCTGAGACCCGAAATTCGTGAACCGTTTTGTGTCTTCTGAGGAACCCGACACCTGAGTAATCGCCTTAGTTGTGCCATGTCTTAGCATGGGATGTTGTCGCCTACGATGCCATGCCCATTTTCTATTTCTACTGTCATCCATGTGTGAATGAGTGTTGAACCATTGTTGTTTTCCTCACCTGGCTGGAACTGAGTCGAGGAGTGTGTTGAAGAAGCAGGTTGTCAGGCCTGTGGTAGAAGAGGCAGGTTTTCAGGCCTGTGAGCAACTCTCTCCAGGTGAGAGAGTCTGCTGGGAAATGGTTTTCTCCTAGAGAGAGTCCAACACCAACTACGAAGCTATGAGAATTCTTGATTAAGCATGTTGCCGAGACCCAAAGAGGGAGGTGAAGCAATCGATGGACTGTGCTTGTGAAGGTGTATACTCCCGGGTGGAACAGACATGTGGGGAATGAGAGTCTGTGAGTAGTGGGTGTAAGAAGGATCATAAAGAGAATCCTTCTGGTTGCTCTATGCAGTTTTCCTGTAACCTCATCCTAGTCTAGGATTCCCTTGCCCTAGGTGGAGCTTGGTCCCAGCTTGGGGGTGACCCACTGTTGAGCGTGATGAGTAGCGTGGTCTAAGGCTGGGAGGTTCCTGGAAGGTCTTCACGTAGTTGGTGGAGTTACTCCAGTTCTAAAGATAAGTATAATTATGTGTTTAATTTCAATTAAAATGCATGTCTGTGATGCTTGTATGTTTTCATGTATTCCGTTTAATGTATGAATTACTGTTAATTCCATTAATTCTGTATGTTAGTAGTAATTATGTGTTTACTCTGTATTGTTTGGTTAAATATGCATATTAAATATATATGTATGAGAACGTTTCACATAGTAGTGTTGCCCGACAGTGGGGTTGATGGCCGGGGACATTACAATATGGTATCAGAGCATGGTTTCAATGTAGAGCCTAGATGGGCCGGATAAGTGGTCTTTGGACCCAAGGTTTCGAGTGGAAATGGTGATCGAAGGAACCAATTTAGAACCTTAGAATGTTTCTGAGTGCCAAGGGGTTACTTGGTCGTGTTACGAAGCTCGGGAGGAGTAGCGGTAGAATAAAACCGCAGTCGGCATGGTATTTTACCAGAGAGAGAGAGAGAGAGTTAAACACTTGGGATGTTGGAGCCATAGGATCTGTTCAAAAGGAGAGGACAAACCTTTACGATCGTCAGATCTGGAGAAAGTGCAGAAAGGGTAACTTGGAAGCACTTCAGAGTTCGCGACATCAATGAAACTGAATACAAAGGTAAGAGAAAGGCTGAAACCCGAAGCTCCGAAGTCTGAAGGAGATATACACCGTAGATCGTAGGAAAAGATCCTGACCGTTAGATATGTGTCCAGGAAGGCAAAGGGAAGTCACTTTGGAGGATTTCAAGTGTGGAGTATGACAAACTCCTGAAGTCCAGAAGGCCGAAGTAGATCGCAACCGTCTGTTGTGAAGGACACATGTCAAGATATCATGTACTTTGGGTGGAAGTACTTCGGGAGGAGGAAAGTGCTGTGAGTTTGAAATTCCCGAAGCCCAAAGTGTCGAATTCACTCATAGCCATTAATCATGAAAGAGGACACACGTTGGTGGATCGTGAACTCTGAGAGAAAGTGCTATGGGCAAAAACGAGTGTAGAGGAGTTGAAACTCCCGAATTTCGAAGCTCCGAACCCAAAGAGCCGAAGTGGTGAGTCATGATGACGTCACTTGGAGGTGGCGTGGACACATGGGTTGTGTGTCAAGTGTAAGTGGATTCCGAACCATGGAAGGTTGAGATGGCATTAGGAACGTGACGAGTGTCACCCATCTGAATGGGCCATGTATCAATCGCTAGTATTCCACCATGTGGCATCCTGTATGAGCAGAGTTAGTGGGGCTCGGGGTTACATAACGTAGTTAAAGGTCGTAGGACCCACAGTGGCATTGATCACGATACATCAAGATCAACGATCACGAGACATTGCAGGGACCCAAGTTGCACGGAAGATAATTCTCCAAGGTGGTCTCACAATCCAAACCGTGGTTTCACTGAGGGCTTATGTGTCAGCGTTAGAAGAATTGCGGGACGAAAGGCGGGTTTCTCTAAACCACCGTTGCATGCCCACTCAATTGGAAAATGTTAAGTGATGTGATGTAATGATGTCACCAAAGGTGATTGGGAATGTTCAGAGATTAACGATTCGGATGTGCGGATGCGAGATCCTCCGAAGCTCAGAAGTCCCGAAGACCCGGAACACAGACACCTGAGGTTCCATAGTAAGTGTCAGCCATTAGATGTTGGGTAGACATGGATTGTTTATCCACTCTACTTCGCGAGTTTGGTAACTCTGAACTCCAAGAGATTGTTGTTTTGTGCTTTGAAAATCTTTCGAAGCCGAAGGCCGAAGGCCCAAGCAAGCGCTTATTGATCTAGCGCTTGGTCACGACCCATGGTTGTGTGGGTTGGGGACTGAGAGAAATGGGCTAGTGCCCGAAAAATTCACAGAGCAGAGCCCCGAAAGAAAATGGAGTTTGAAATTTTTCTTGAATCAGATTTGTTTATGAATGTTGTGGGATTTGTTAAGGAATGATGACCTGACAAATTCCGGTTGTCTACACGTTGTGTTTGCAGAAGTTTAACGAGTGCCAGAACCAAATAGAGTTTCCACTGAGTGCAAAGAAATGGAGGAGGCATAGAATGATTCCAGTTCAGAGAATGAAGCTAAAGGAATGTATGTTCATTTGGGAGTTGAAGGGTCGAACTCCAATGGGCATGGAGAAGAGATAGATAAGAAAGGGAATATGATGGAAATCATTGAAAGATTGCAGAAAGATGCCCAAAATCACCGAGCAAATAGCAGAAATCTCATGAAAGCTAAGGAACAACAGGGAGAATTCAACTTAAAGTTGATGAAGAGTCTGGAGAGAATAGAAAATAAGTTGGACAAGGAGAGAGACTCGAGAAAAAACATGGGGTCACCATACTTCTGAGGGAGAAGATCAAGGAGTGTTGGTAGACACCATCATCACTCCCAAGGTCACTCCAAGAGGAGGGCACATAGTAGTTCAAGCCCATCTCCTACCAGAAAGCACAGGAGATCTGGAATGGATGAAATGAAGGGTGAAATGAACAAGATCAAGGCTCCTACATTTGATGGAGAACATAAGAAGGAGGAATATGTCGAAACATGGTTACTTGGCATGAGGAAATATTTCCAACTGCAAAATTATTCCTCTCATGCAGAAGGAAGAATTGTGATGTATCAACTGAAAGGAAAAGCATCCCCATGGTGGGATCATCTTGTGCAGGTGCAACACATTAGAGAGAAATATGTCACTTGGAAAGAATTCAAGAGGTATTTCAAGAAGAAATACTTGACTAAAATATACTATGACAGAAAGATCAAAGAGTTCTTTGAACTCAAACTGGGCAGCATGACCATTGATGAATACAAACGAACATTTTTGGCATTGTTGAAGTATGTTTTGTTCATCAAAGATGAGACTGTCAAGATTCAAAGGTATTTGAGTGGACTGCCACCTTCCATCGGTGACAAGATCCAGTATGATGACCCTAAGACTATGGAAGAAACTATAAGAAGAGCGAAATGCTTATATGATAAACAAAGAGAAAAGCCTACTTTTCGGAAGGCTTGGGATGACTAAAAGAAGTTTAAGAAAGAGCAGAGGCAGAAGGGAAACAAACCTCCCTTTTTCAAAAGCAGTCATCAAGGACAGCCATCATTTAGAGAGCTGAAAATGGTTGATGTAGGGGAACAAAGGCAAAGGTAGACACCCATTTAGTGTTGGGGCTGTTAGGGGAACCACATGTACAAAAATTGTCCCCACAAAAATGGTAAAGTGAGAGCTGTCCATAATGTTCAGCAAGCTGAAACAGTGGAAGACATGGGCAGTAGAATACCAAGAATCTATGTAGCCCTAGACAACAAGCAAGCATAATATCAATTGCACATGATTGAAGTCGAAGGTATGATCAACAACCATGCCTTTACTATTTTAATTGATTCAGGGGCTAGCCATAGTTATATAGATCCTAGAGTGGTGGAAATTTTGCAATTGTCGAGAAGCAAACATGAAAAGTCTTGGTTAGTGTATCTGGCTACATGAACCAAGAGGAAAGTCACTGAGTTAGTTAAGTCATGTCCAATGGACATGAATGGACTGAGCACAAAGGCTGAATTGAACATTTTTCCTTTAGGTTCTTATAACTGTCTAGTTGGGATGGACTGGTTGGACCAACACCATGCCATCATGGACTGTTGTAACAAGGCATTCACTTGCCTGGATGAGGAAGGAAATTAGAAAACAGTCCAAGGAATTCCCAGAGTTGTTGCTATTAGAGAAATCTTAGCAATGCCACTGAAGAAGTGCTACAGGAAAGGTTGTCAATTATTTGCAACCCATGTGGAGGAAGCATCTAAGGATGAAGTCTCAAAGATTGGAGATCATGCGGTACTAAAGGAGTTTAAAGATGTATTTCAGGAGGTACCCGGACTACCCCCGAAGAGAGATATCGACTTCTCTATAAAGTTGATGCCTGGAGCAACTCCAGTGTCAAAAGCTCCTTATAGAATGAGTACGCCAGAGCTGAAAGAACTACAATTGCAACTTGAAGAGCTTTTGAAGAAGGGGTATATATGCCCAAGTGTGTCACCTTGGGGATCCCCAATGCTGTTCGTGAAGAAGAAGGATGGGACGTTGAGATTGTGCATCGATTTCAGACAGTTAAACAAAGTGATTGTTAAGAACAAGTATCCTCTATTGCGGATCAATGATCTCTTTGACTAGTTGAAGGATGATAAGATATTTTCGAAAATAGATCTTAGATCAGGATATCACCAGGTAATAATTAAGGATGAAGACATCAACAAGACCATCTTCAGAACAAGGTATGGTCATTATGAATTCACAGTGGTTCCATTTGGGTTATCAAATTCACCCGTTGTTTTTATGTGCCTAATGAATGGTGTATTAAGAGACTATCTGGACAATTTTGTCATAGTATTTTTGGATGATATCTTGGTGTATTCCAAGTCGGAGGAAGAGCATGAACATCATCTGAGGATGGTGCTGCAGGTGCTAAGAGAGCACCATATCTATGCCAAGTTGAGAAAATGATCGTTTTATCAAAAATAGATCCATTACTTCGGGCATATCATTTCAAAGGACGGGATAGTTGTAGATCCTAAGAAGATAGAAGCCATCAGAGTATGGTTAGCGCCTAAAAACATGACAGAAGTCAGATCCTTTATGGGTCTAGCTGGCTATTACAAAAGGTTCATTGCAGGGTTCTCGAGGATAGCTCACCCTATCATTTCCTTGCAAAGGAAGGAGAAGAAGTTTCAGTGGACAGAAGAATGTGAGAAAAGATTTCAACGATTGAAGCAACTGTTAACCAATGCTCCAATCCTGAGGATTGCAGATCCGGATGAAGACTTTGTAGTGTGTATGGACGCATGCAAAGAAGGCTTGGGAGGATTCCTCAATCATAATGGGTTCGTAATTTGTTATGAATTCAAAAAGTTGAAAGAGCGCGAAAGGAACTATGCAACTCATGATTTGGAGTTAGCGGCCATCATTCATGCTCTGAAGAAATGGATACATTACCTCATGGGAAGGAAGTTTGAAATGAGGACATACCATAACGGTCTGAAGTATTTGTTTGATCAACCAACCTTAAATGCTAGGCAAAGTAGATGGTTGGAATTCCTTTGTGAGTATGACTTTGATATCAAACATATCAAAGGAAAAGAGAACAAAGTGGTCGATACACTCAGCAGGAGAGTGCATGAATTACATGCTACAACCATTAGCATGTACTGAACTGATATTAAAGGTAGAATTTCGGAGGCTGTAAATACAGATTTGCAGTACTGGGATTTGGTAGCAAAGCTACAACAAGGTAAGATTCCATAGAAAGTGGAGAATTATAAATTGGAAACTAACAAAACACTTATGTACAAGAACAAAATTTATGTACCTAGTGTCCAAGAATTGAAACTGATGATTTTGAAAGAAATGCATAATGTGCCTTATATTGGGCACCCTGGATATCAGAAAACAGTGGCAACAGTCAAAGGCCATTACTTTTGGCCAAGTATGAAAAAAGAGATTTCATAATACATCGCCAGATGTATGGAGTGTCATAAGGTTAAAGCTGAGCAGAGACACCCAATAGGGTTTCTACAACCTTTACCCATTCTTGAGTGGAAGTGGGAAGTGGTGACAATGGATTTCATCACGGAATTGCCCAGAACCGACAAGCAGCATGATTCAATCATGGTGGTGGTGGACAAGCTTACGAAAGCTGCCCATTTTATTCCACTAAAGACTACTCACAAGGCATCTAACGTTGTTGATATTTTTATGAGGGAAATAACACGATTGGACGCTATTCCCAAGACAATTGTGTCTGACAGGGACACAAAATCTACCTCAAAATTCTAGAAAGGGTTATTCAAGGGGTTCGGAACAAATCTGAACTTCAACACTGCTTACCATCTTGAGTCTGATGGACAGACAGAGAGGGTGAACAGAGTAATAGAAGATATGTTAAGGATGTATGTGATGGTAAACCATCTAAATGGGAAGACTACCCACACTTGGTAGAATTAGCCTACAACAATGGGTATCAAGCATTGTTGAAGATGATCCCATTTGAAGCACTTTATGGCAGAGAGTGCAATACTCTAGTAAGCTGGGATAATCCAGCTAATAGAGCAGTAGTTGGGCCAGAGTTGCTCAAGGAAATGGAAGAGCAAATGCTAAAAATTAAGCAGAATTTAAAGGCTGCCCAAGACAGGCAGAAAACTTATGCTGATAAAAACATAACCCACAGAGAGTTTAAAGTGGACGATCATGTTTTCCTGAAAGTGAAAGCCAATAGAAGTTCCTTGAGGCTAGGAAATTGTTCGAAGTTGGAAAACACATTTTGTGGGACATTTGAAATCCTAGAAAGAATTGGGCTAGTTGCATATATGCTTGCATTACCTGCATCCATGACTGTACATAATGTGTTTCATATTTCATTGCTTAATAAATATATACCTAATGCTAATCATGTAATCGATTGGAATGTGATTCAAGTGGAACAAGAAGGTGTTCTGCAAGTGCATCTTATGCACATATTGGACCGGAAAAGCAAACAACTTTGGAATCGATCCATAGGGCTTGTAAAGGTCCAGTGGACTTGGTGCGGTCCTGAGGACGCGACATGAGAGCATGAATATGCTATGTAGGCAGAATACCCGCATCTTTTTGAAGATTTTGAAATTCTTGTTGATGCTGTGTAAAGAGTTGCACCGAGGACAGTGCAAAAATAAGGGGAGGGGATTGTAACACCCCAAGGACGTGCCCCGGTTATATTATGAATTGTAATCATGTTTATGAATTATAATCATGTTTTGTAGGCTGGTGAGTCGAGTTTTGATAAGCTGGTGGGCTTATGTGTTTATTAGGCCAGAGAGCCTAAGTGTTGAAGGCCAGAAGCTTGTTTTTGTATATGTAATTATGCAGAACATTAATAGAGATTAAACATCGTTGCGTGCATACCGTCCACAAAGAAAGAGTGATGGGGGACTAAGCTTCCACATGGTGGGTAAGGGAAAAGGGGCTAAAAGGTTGGAAAAAGGGGCTAAGATTAAGGGCTTAAGTCCTTGAGAATAATAATTTATTATTATTCCAAAGCTGTGTGACAAAAATGTTTTTATCCTAAGTCCTAGGAAAGGCATCATGTGGAAAAAGGGAATGCATGCAGCTCCAGAAAGACAAGTGTCGACTTGGGAACATGCAGTTAAAAGCCGAAGTGTCAGCTATGTTGGGGGTTCACTTACCATTTTCCATCCTCCGTGAACTGGGTAGAGTCTCCGCGAATGCCCTCTGTATACCCTCATGCATTTCTGGAAACCAAAACCGTGAAGCCGACCGGTGTATTCCCGTGAATCTAGTGGCCTCTATATTCGACCTTTGCAATATTCACATACGCACCCGAGGCCTGAAATCTGTGAACCATTCTGTGTCTTCTGAGGAACCCGACACCTGATTAATTGCCTTAGTTGTGCCTTGTATTAGCGTGGGTTGTTGTCGCCTACAGTGCCATGCCCATCTATTGTTGCTACTGCCATCCCTGTGTGAATGAGTGTTGAACCGTTGTTGTTGTCCTCACCTGGCTGGAGCTGAGTTGAGGAGTGTGCTGAAGAAGCAGGTTGTCAGGTCTGTGGTATAAGAGACAAGTTTCCAGGCCCGTGAGCAACTCTCTCCAGGTGAGAGAGTCTGCTGGGAAGTGGTTTTCTCCCAGAGAGAGTCCAACACAAGCTACAGAGCTTTGAAAATTCCTGATCTAGCCTGTTGCCGAGACCCAGAGAGGGTGGTGAAGCAACCGATGGACTGTGCTTGTGAAGCTGTATACTCCTAGGTGGAACGTGCATGTGGGGAATGAGAGTCCATGAGTAGTGGGCATAAGAAGGCTCCTGGAGATAATCTTTCTAGTTTCTCTGTGCAGTTTTCATGTAACCTCAGCCTAGTCTAGGATTTCCTTGCCCTGGGTGGAGCTTGGTCCCAGCTCGGGGGTCACCCACTACTGAGCATGATGAGCAGCGTGGTCTAAGGCTGGGAGGTTCATGGAAGGTCTGGACGTAGTTTGTGGAGTTACTCTAGTTCCAAAGATAAGTATCATTATGTGTTTAATTTCAATTAAAATGCATGTCTGTGATGCTTGTATGCTTTCATGTATTTCGTTGAATGTATGAATTACTGTTAATTCCATTAATTCTGTATGTTAGCAGTAATTCTGTGTTTACTCTGTATTGTTTAGTTAAATATGCATATTAAATATATATGTATGAGAATGTTCCACATAGTAGCGTTGTCCGACATTGGGGTTGATGGTCGGGGACGTTACATGGGTGATATGGTGTTGTTACTCTGTGCTTGATTTTTTAGTTGTCCATCAGGTCTCTTACAAGTCATGATGTGAATTGAGTTCCTCAGTTAGTCACTATCTCTCATCGTATTTCAAACCTTACAAATATCTCTTCATGGAGAAACTCAACTACTACTTGTTCATTTGCTACTGGAAGTGCTTTTTCCTCCATCCATTTTGTGACATAGTCTGTGAAGATGAGGATGTAGGAGTGCTGATAGAAAGAGGGACTTATTGGTCCCATAAAATCAATGGCCCATTTGTCGAAAGGTTATAACACCATATCTAGTTGTTGTGGAATTTCATCTATCTGTATAGGTCTACTCATGCATTGTCAATTGTCGCACCTCTTCACATATTCTTTGGTGTCTTTGAAAAGTGTGGGCCAATAATACCCTTGATGGAGTACTTTGTACCCAATCCTTTTATTTGCAAAAATGGCCCCCACATGGCCCATCATGATAGGATTTTAGTATTTCATGGACTTGTCCCTCTCACACACATCTTCTGATAATCAAATTAGGCCCAGTGTAGAAGATACATCTATCAATCCATGAAAAGATTTCACTTTCCCTGACTATACTTTGTCGTTCTTTGGGAGCCATATGATGCAAAAATTTTCCTTCAGCCAAAAAAATAGAAATGTCTACAAACCAATGTGAGATAGTAGACACTACAAAGAGGCGTTCCTCTGGGAAACTATATTCCACTGGAGATTCATTGTCATTAGATTTTATTCTAGAAAGAAAGTCAACAACTACATTATCTTTTCTTGGTTTATCTAGGATTGTAACATCAAATTATTGCACTAAAAGAAACCATACAGTGACCCTGCCATTGGTGATTGGTTTGTTCATTAAATATTTGATAGTAGCATGATCAATATGTAATATTATAGGATACATGGCAATGTAGTGTCTAAACTTGTTTATTGCATGAATAACAACAAGAAACATTTTTTCGATTACCATATAGTTCGATTATATAGCTGAGAGATTCTTACTGACATAGTAAATTGCATATGGGTCATTTCCTTTGAGTTTTCCAAGAACAACTCTGACAGCAGTGTCTCATGCATCTATGTAAATTTGGAACAGGAGGGTCCAATCATGCCCTCTTAGTACATGAGCTTCAAATACTTTGATTTTCAATTCATCAAGTGAATGATGGCACGTCTTTGTCCATACAAACTCATTGTCTTTGTTAAGTCAAGCGAATAATGGATGAGCAATATGTGATTTTTTTTTAATGAATCTACAATAATAACTAGCATATCCTATAAAGCTTTGTACTTTCTTCTGCGAAGTTGGAGTTGGAAAAATTAGTATTGCCTTTATTTTTTTCTGGATCTACTTGAATACCTTTTTCTGAGATACGATGTCCCAGTACGAAGCCATCAATTGCCATCATCAAACATTTTTCATTACTGAGGGCGACATTCGAATCTTTGCACCTTATTAACATCTTTTCTAGATTGGCTAATGACTTATCAAATTCATCCCCATATGTTGTAAAATCATCCATGTATGTTTCCATGCAATCATGAATTAGATAAGAGAATATACCTGTAACGACTCGCTTAAAGGTGGTGGGGGAATTGCATAACCCAAATGGTAGAACATGGTAGGCGAATGTCCCCTAAGGACAGGTGAAATGTTTTTCCTCCTGGTCTTCAAGTGTGATTTGGATCTGGTTGTATCCATCGAATCTGTTGAGGAAAGAAAAATACTTCTTTCCTACTAACGTGTCCATGACCTAGTCGATAAATGGTAATTGGAAGTGATCCTTATGTGTTGCTTTATTTAGTTCTCTATAATCTATACAAATTCTCCATTTGTTGTTTTTATTTGGTACCATGACAAGAAGGGAGACCCACTAGCTATCAGAAATGGGTTAGATTAAGTTACTATAAGCAATTTTTGTAGCTCTTCTTTGACTATGTTTTTCATTGTCGAGTTCATCCAGTGCTGGGATTGGAAAATGGGTCTAGATCCTACCTTAATATATATGTGATGTGTGCACATGACATGATGGATTCCTTTCATGTCATAGTAATCATATGTGAAGGCATCATTGTGATTTTGCAGTACTTGGACCAGTTGCTCCTTTTTTTGTTCGGTTAGTCCTCAATTGATTTTCAAGGTTTTCCCTGGGATAATTTCTATGGTTTCTATAAAGGATCCTTGATATTTGTGTGGCGTGGGTTCATGTACTATGGGTGAAATGTGTGTTGAGGCAAAATAAAATCAAGTTTCTGGTTTCATGACATGCTCAATAATATGTGTGTTTTCTGAGGAAGAGGAAGAGGCTATAAAATCATTTATTTCATCGTCCTTTGTTTTTTTCTCTTATAGCTAAGTATTGATCTATGGAGAGGACTTGATGGGATTCCCCTTCTTTATCACTCTCTTCTCCATCAACCCAAAGTGGTGTTTCTAAGTCTATGTTGGATTTAGCGGGAGGGTATAGGTTTAATTGTTTAGTGGATGTCCCATGGGAAATGGTCATGTTTCCTGACCAACAATTGATGTAGGCATCGACAGTGGATAGCCAAGGTCATTCTAGGATTAAGGTACCCACCCAGAGAGGTTTTGGGTTGTAGGACCACAAAGTTAGTGGGATATTCCCACAAATCCATAGAGATAACTACATCTTCTAGAATTCCCTATGGTTTAATGGTTGACCCATCAGTGAGTTGAAGTACAATGGGGGTTCTCGTAAGGGTTGTAATACCTAAGGATTGCATGGTCGTGCATGTCATAACATTGATGGTGGATCCAAGTTTGATTAATGTGTTACTAATAAGTGTGTTGTTGATCTCCACATTAACGATTGGATTTCCAGGGTCAGAATATTTAGATATGAGAATTCCCCCCATCATTAAGTCTGATTGTTTTCCCATGACATGAACATTTTGGGGTTGATCCCTTTGTTTCCTACTGGGTTTCCTTAAGATAAATTCTCGTACCACTTTTGAATCAATATGTACATCCTTAATTTCTTAGAATAGTGGTATTTTGACACACACATTTTTGAATTCTCCTAAGAAATCAAACTCAGGTTGTGTAAACATTTTTTATTGGTTTATTCTTTCAGGATAGGGTGGGTCTTGAAGTTGTAGGTGGGAATTATGATCTTTTGAAGGTTCTTGAGATTGATTTTATTATGATTCTTCATTTGGTACCTCCTTATTCAAATCTTCAATGCTAATGCGAGGTTTTTCCTTTGTTAGAGTCTTCCTGGACCTAAGGTGAATATCGTTATAGTCTAAGGAAGAGATGGAGTAAGTCGGGTAGGTTGCAAGTCCAATAGCTCGCGTTGTTTGACCTAGCCTCCCATTTTTTGTTTTAGGTATGGGTTGTGTAGGTAGTTATGGTCGAGGAGGGGTGGATTTGGATGCATGCATTTGGGGAGGAGGAAGGATTTGCATGGGTGGTTGTGTCATAGGTTGTCGAGGTCCTCATATGGTGGGATGTATCCATCCTTGTTTCCATAACTGGTTATGAGGAGGAGGAGATACCCATTGTTGTGTTGGCATATCCCACGATTGAGAAGCATGTGTCATTGAAGGGTTAGTCCAACATGAATTGAAATGTTGATATTGATCTTGGACCATACCTTGAGGTCTAGGCTACCAAGGTCACTTTTGAGAGACGTAGGATACTTTTTCCAACTCCTCAGCTTTTTGATAGATAGATTTTAATCCTGTAAAGGATGGACAATTATGAGTATCAAGATCCTTGCTGCATATTCTGCAAACCTTGATCTGATCCAACATACATTCTCTCTTTGGGTGCTTTGTTCTACATCTCAGACAAAATATAGCCAATGCTTGTTTTGTTTCTTCCCTCTTCTTCTTCATCTCCAGTGTATCCACTTGGGAGCTCAGGTAACTAAGTATGTCGATCTTGGAGTCTTCTAACATGTTCCTGATTTATGCTCTCGTGACTCCACTTCTAGTAGTTTTACTTTCTCTTGACAATACATCCCTTGGTCCTCTGCCTATTTTTTATGTGCTTCTGGAATACTTACAACAAAGTTCCAAGATAATATCGTATTCTAACTGAGAAACATCTCCCCCGCCCATTAGGTTGAGTTCTAGAAAATCATCTTGTATTCTTCTTAGAAGTAAGACACATCGTGTCTTAGGATCCAAGTCTCCTTACTTTTCCCTCTACAATTTATAGGTGAACCGTTCAACGTAATCTTCCAAACTTTCATCTTCATGCTACATCATCTTGAAGACTTCCTCTATTCTTTCTTTGTCCTTGCAATAGTCTTAGTACTTGTCTAGAGACTTCTTTGTCATTTGATCCCATGAGCAGATGTTATCTTTCCCCAGACCCATGAACCATTGTAATGTAGTGCTTTTAAGTGTGGTGAGAAAAAGATTTAATTTATGGGCGTCTGTCACATAGTCGTAGCTTCTAGAAAGTACATCAAACTTGAAGAGGAAGGTATTAGGATATTATTTAGATAACCCATGAAAGTTTGTCAAGGATGAATGAGGGATGTGTTGAGGGGTCCAAATTCTCCCAAACACAGTAAGGGGTACTCCCTGGTATAATGTCCCAATTAGACTATACACCATTTGGTTTAGGATTCCCATCCGGAATTTGGCTTGAATGTCATTATTGCTAACTTTTGATTATTTTACCGGTTAAGGTCCGACGTACCGATGCGGGTTTGGATGCAATGCAGAGATGTAGATGAAGACCGTGTATGTTAAAAAATAACTAACCTATCACTAATCTATGCTAACCTATCCTAGCTAGGAGCGAAATTGAAGTAACCAGTGATTTATAATGCAACCAAACCTTAAAACTACTTTAACGTAGTAAGTTGTATAAAAAGAGAAAGATTGGAAGCAATAACACATGTGAAGATATAATCAGATTAGTCTATATTACATTAACATATACTGTAACAACTCACAAAACTCAAGGCATGGAAATATTCAAAGAAATACCAATACTGCAAAAATGTAATTAAGATTACATAAGAATTAGTCTACAACAAACAAAGCATTCTTACAGTCCATAAAAACAACAAACATCCTCACTTGAAGTAGTTCAAAGATTCGATCAGTTTCTACATGGGATTTCTTCTAAAAATATTGGCCCAGAGGGACTCTCAATATTCATTAACAATGTAAAAGTTCTTGAAATAGTTCTTGGGTCTATACAATGCTTGAAAAGCCAAAATTCTATAAAGTCCCTATTTTTGAGTTTCTAAACTACTTTATACAAATAATGGTAACTCTTATTTGTCTTTTCACCTTCTTCTTGAAGGAGCAGTTAAAAAACTATTCATGTTCCTTTTTTCTTATTACAAGTGACACAAAATGACGAAATTTGAGATAGTTAGGAAAAGGACCAAAGATAAAACAATGGTTTGTCCTTTTCCAATGGTTTTTTTCTCTGTAGATAGGTCATTCAAACTTCCAGCTGATTATGCAGTGCTTCAATCCTCCTGTAAGATAGTTGCTCCAACATTGCTTCAATCATGGCCATGCTATCATCCAAGGCGCTCATATCATTTTCCAATTTTGTCTTGTAGGCTTGTATCATAGTATGGAGCTTTGTTGGTTGTATCAAATGTTGATCAATAAGATTGGTTGAGACGAAAGATGATGTTTCAACCACTTGTCTTCTTTTGCTTGTACTTTCCTGAACTGCATTCACTAATTTCTCCATGACTAAGTTCTTCCCAATTTCATCTAGCATTTGGAGTCGATCATGTCTTATCAACTCTTGAGCAACTTTGTGAGTTCTAGAGAAAATCCCTATTGCTTTGGTCACTTCTTTGTCTGTTCGTTGCCCTACTTGCTGGCAATGATCTAGCGCATATAGATCTGTCTTCCTCGCTGATTTCGAGGGTCTGTATAATTATGGAGGTGCATCAAGATTTTATGCTATCCAAGTATCAATATCGGGTATACCTTCCCAGACAATGTTGTATTGCGTCAGTTGCATTTGTATCTTGTTGTTTCGTTCAATCATTGTTGTAGCTAATATACAATGATATGGTTTGGGTGGTCTAGTGATAAATGGGTCGCCAATATTATGCAAAATGGAAGATGGGAGGGCGTACTGACTCTGGGATTGGTATTGGTTAATCATTTGGCTCTATCAATTGGTCATTCATTATTCACATGATTTTATATATATATCAAGGTACGTGAGTTCAATCATCTAGTGATATGGTTTGGGTGGTCTAGTGATAAATGGGCCATTCAGGCAACGATAGAGTCAAATTCTGGATTAATTCTGAGTGTGAGTAACTGGCTTATTCTCATGTTGTTGGCTCTTCTTGCATGGGACTGTTGGGTTAGTCTTTGGTTTTGGTCTCTGTCCCTATTTGGGAAGGAGCTACCTAATATCGTATTGGATAATATACCAAAGTTTGTGTTGTGTCATGGCTAATGGATTAGATATTGGACAACAAAGTGAGGAATGGCTAATGGATCATATATTGGACAACATAGTGAGGAATTGCAAGAGAATGATTTCATGGATCTCCAACGTTTAGTTATTATGGTGAATGCCCTCAATTCCAAAGTCTCCTTTATTTTGGACACTCTAATTATTCAGAGTCATCTGATTGGACAATTGCAAGATGAGGTGGCAACGTTAAGGAGTCAGGTGGAAGTCATGCAATCTCAACCTATTCAGAGGAATTTGAATCAGGTACTCTCGGATACAGTCATGGTCAATGAGTGTCAATCCAACAGGGCGACACTTGTCATTTTAGATTTGAATACTCCAACGGAGCCATTGGGCGAGGATGAGGATGAAGATGTGGAGGTTCTAAAGTAGTTCATTTTTTAGTAGTATGTTTTGTCTTTGTATTACCTCATATATATACAATCCAATATTGTAATAGCAGTGGAATTTGGGAAAATAGTATAGATAGGAAGGACAAGAGGTTTCTAGATGGAATAGGAAAACTAGATTTTTGTGTTCGTCTCCAATTTTCTTTTTGTACTATTGCTTTTTTTTTTATTAATAAAAATCTTCCAGTTTGTGTGAAAAAAAAAGTATTTGGAACATTCATGAATGTTAACTCTTCAGAGGGTATTTTTAGTTTTTCAGTTTATGTATACAATATAAAATACATTGTTGTGAATACAAAGATGTATAAAATGTGATTTAAATATTAATTCAACTTTGAAAAATAATAGAAAATATAATTTTCAAAACAAATAAATAAATAAGTGGGATAAATTATGCTTGTAGAATTTCTTTTTAAAAAAATATATGTTTAGCACTAAAAGAGTTGTTGTGAACAAAAGTCGTTTGTTAAATTTTTTAGAAATTTACAAGGACAAACATATAATTAAATGAACATTTAACACATTAAATAGTATTAACTTTTTTTTTTTATATAATATCATTAGAAAGATAACACAATTCCCTCCAAAATATTTTTACATTGAAAAATGTTTTCTACAATTTAAAAGAACTAGATGTGTCATGTTTATAACACTAATATAATACATGTTAACCCCACACACATTAAACACATTAACATCAAACACTATTCTAAAAAACTTATGTAAAACTTATGGTTTCTCTTCACATACATCACACAAAATTGAGGGTATTTCAAAGTAATTATTTCATACTAGTACATTATGATTGGTTTCTCTTCACATACATCACACACAATTGAGGGTATTTCAAAGTAATTATTTCATACTAGTAGATTATGATATCGCTTCTGTAAGTATTTTAATCATTTATTCAATAATGAACATTATCGTTGTGCATTTACCTAGGTATTATGATTGCATTCTTGTAGTTTTAAGCTATTTCAAAACAATTAAAAAAACATATTTCTTTACTTAAAATCTTGGGAGGATATATATGAACTACCTATATTAAAATCAAATACAAATGTAGAAAACTTTTCTATAGGTTATGGTCATGGTTTAGTGATTTATCTTCACATACATCTCAATTTCAAAGTAATTCTTTCAAATTGGTGGATTAGGATACAACATCTGTATCTATGTTAATTATTAATTTAAAAATAAACATTGATGTTGTGCATATAGACAAGTGTTATGGTTGCAGTCCCACAATTCTAATCTATGTCAAAACAATTAAGAAAAACTATTTTACTTAAAATTTTGTTTTTCAAACTATTGCTCTATACACTTGACCATCACTCTTAAATTGTTGATAATTGTAAATTGTAGAAACAATGGATAATTTTCCACTCTCGTTATTTCTTTATGTAATTATAAAATTTATAGGTTTATTTCACTTTTATGTAATTATAAAATTTATAGGTTTATCTCAAGATCTCTTGAAGTTACATTGTTAGATTTACGAGGTATTTATTTAGTAAAACTGTGATATAGAGTGTGTGTTTGTGGGTTATTAAAGAATACATCTAATTTCACTAAATATTGATAAATATCTCTCAAAATAATTTTGTTGAACCCCCTTCCTAATACATTTTTCAATAAAAAAAACCCATTTTTTACTAGATACTCTTTTTTATAACCCCCAATATCTATAAACCCCTCGATAACCCACAACCTACCCCATAATACCTACAATATATTGACTTTATTTTACACAATTTTAAACCTTTTTATAAATGAACGTGGTAAGATATTGGTCAACAAGATAAAACCTTAATAGCCACATTACCACTAAAAATATTATATCCATCATCTCACAAACCCATATTAGAATTTACCATCAATTATTGATAAATATATTATAAATATATAAAAGTAAGATAATCTTTTTTTTTTAAATGATAATGGTGATTAACCCAATCATCAAATGTGTCACTATGAAAACGAATAATCAAAGTATTAAGTTTTTAAGAGCAACTCTTTCATTAAATCATTTTTAAGATACATGGCCCTGATCTAGAAGAGTTCTTTAAGAAGATTGGCCAAACCATGATTTAAAAGAATTTGAATGGATGATAAAACTTTCTAGATGTGGTTTTCCTTTATTTTTTTTAAGCCATTCTTCTCCAATAAATGTTCATCCAAAAGAAATCATAATTAATTTAGCCATATGCAAAATCTAACACTGGTTTTCTAATTATTATTGTATCATAATTAATTTAGCCATATGCAAAATCTAATATTGGTTTTCTAATTATTATTGTATGATTGTTAATTTTCTAATTATTATAATATGATTTATTATTTATTTTTTTAAGCCATTCTTTTCCAATAAATATTCATCCAAAAAAAATCATAATTAATTTAGCCTTATGCAAAATCTAACACTGGTTTTCTAATTATTATGATTTTCTAATTATTATTGTATCATAATTAATTTAGCCATATGCAAAATCTAACATTGGTTTTCTAATTATTATTGTATGATTGCTGATTTTCTAATTATTATGATATGATTTATTACTTTTTTAAAGTAATTACAAGTTTAAGCAACTTAAAAAAATCAGTAAATATAAACTAATAATTTATATTTTCTCCTCAAAATATGAGGATTATATATTTATTAAACTCTCGCGAATGTTGAGTGGTGACTCAAAACATAAATATGTTAGATTTTCACTACTCATAAGATGAAAACCATGATCCCCGGATGGGGTGACACGCAGCTATAGGGAGACAGGTGGATCCGCACTCGGCCCAGGCATAAATGCCGACAACCGCCACCCACGAGCATGACTTAACTATGGGGGACAACCATCACTGCAGTTTCAGGATGGAGGGACCTTTCCCTCGAGCGATAAGGTACGATTTTAGTGTTTCAGTAATGGCAAAGGATAATTGCGAGCGGATGGCCTTGGATCCTGTTCATTTCGTTTTCAATTCGCCCGGTCAGTGCAGGTCTGCACCTGCCTCGACCCTGTTTATAGCCCGGATGCTCTGGTGTGGTCTTGCATTCACCGTGCATTTTGCATTCTGGCATTCTGCTCTCTCGCTGCATTTCTTTCTGAACTTAACGAGACTGAGCTCGCTTGCCCGTGATTCGTACCTGCAACTGCTCTTCTGCCTTCACCGACAATTGCTTTGCGCCTTCTCCATGGCCCGAAAGAGAGGTAGACCTCGCCGTGGCGCGGCCTGGGAGGCACATAAGGCGCAGCGGCTTCGTAAGGAACAACTCGAACGCGCCTTGGCTCTTGCAACTTCAATTATTCGGAAGAAAGCCAGAGCAGAGAAACGGGCTCGGCTTGCCACCATTGCTGAGTCTGGAGCTGGATGCAGCTGAGATGTAAAGGAGAAAGCGCCAGGAGCGAGGCAGGAAGTTGGTACTAAGGAGGAGTTTCCCCCCTGCTTTGTGGAGGAAATATCGTTTGTGGAGGACCTGTCGACTATGGAGTTCACCCGAGTGGCAACCCAGAGGGAGGACTGCAAGCCCACTCCGACACTGGTAGATTACACCCCTGGCTGTCTCGTGGAGGAAATACCCTGGCCTGGTGACGATAATTGCAGTTGCCATAATGCCCAGGTGATAGAAGCGGACACGAAGGTTGCAGAAGAACAACGGGTGTTAGATGCGGGTTCTGGAGTGGCAGTGGACGAGGGTGGTAGCGTGCATGGCTCACTCATCCGGGATGAACACCTAGCTCTCATTTTCGACCTCCGTGGACACTTGGCTGATCTGGAGCATCGGGCCCTCCGCATGGGTCAGAGAATGGACATACTCCTCGATGCATTTTCCAATGCACCAGCCAAGCGGAAATGCCCCCTCTACGTGCAAGCTTTCGCCATCCTGGTTGGGACCACGCGGCAGACTGGCGAGGATGACAGGTCACTAGGCACTTAGGTTTTTACGTTCTCTTGGTTCTTAGTTTTATGTTACTGTTTTATATGTACTTAGACCACAGACATCTGTCCTGGTTTCCTCCGGGCAGGACAGATGCCACTCCGTTTTTATGTTTTATAATGCTATTGCTACTCGTTCCCTATACTTGCTGGTTTCCGATAATCAGCAGCATTTTGGGTGATACCAGACCTACTCTTTTGTATAACTCTGTAAAAGTTTTGTCTATCTAATATAGCAGGTTCCACTTTTTTATTTAAAAAAAAAAAGAAGAAGATGAAAACCATGATAGGTATTAATGCTAAGTGTATGACAAGTAATTAAGAAAAAATAAAAGGGACATGCTCAAAGGAGTTCGAAATATATTTGTGGATTACAAGGCGCCACATTGACGTTGACACTAATTTATTTAAGTGAATTTAATTTAATTAATTAATCGATAACAATAAATGTCTGAATATATATTAGTGTTAATTAAATAAATTAGTCAATAATTTGTTACTGTTATTTTTCAAAATGAATTATTTAAAACTTTATTTATATATTGAAAATTAAAATTTAACAGTTTATTTAAAACTTTAAATTTAAAAAAAAAAATTATAATATTGAAATTTGACATTTTATTTAAAACTTTAAATTTTCTTTAAAGCTTAGCTAACTAATAAGTATTGTCAACAATTTATATATTATATATGAGGTATGTTACGGATGCCGCCCCTACCTTCTATTGAATTAAGAGTAGTTTTCGTTTGTTCCTTCGGTCGGAGAAAGTACAACTATATTCCAGCTTGTATGTTAAAAACAACAATATGCTTTAGATATGCCCAAGCTTATGTGATCCCCAATTTAAATTAATAAAGGCCTATTAAAACAAGGTTGTGTGGCAGCGCAGTCCCTGCCAATGAGGTTAAAAAGTACATTGTGAAAAATGGGGTCGAATTGTAAATGAAACGAATGTTCGGTGCAAAATGTATATCACAGAAATGTTGTGTGCAACATATATAACACGGAAGATGGGGCAAAAATAAATGAGGGTTGGCAGGCAGAGCACCATCTATTTTTTGAAAGTATATAGCAAACCTATTTTTTTTTAAAGTATATAACAAAGTAAAAAATTTGTTTACAGTGCAAGAATAAATTTGGAAAGTTAAATGCATTTTCCATATGGACTGGTGAAAAATAAAAATATATGATGACATAAAATTAATAGGAGATAAGAAATATAAAAAATTTAAATGTATTTGTGAACATGGGGTATAAGTAAATGACGGTTGCATTGTTGAGGAGCATTTATTTTGAAATATATATAAAAAGAAAAGCATGTAACATATAAACGAGTAAATGCATTTGCCATACAGACTGGTGAAGGATAAGAATAAAAGTCTGTAACATATTAAAAATTAAATGCATTTGTCATACAGAGTGGTGAAAGATAAGAATAGAGTCTGTAACATATAAAAATTTAAATGCATTTTTATTTGAAATCTGTCAAAAAATAAAAGTTTGTTACATACTGCTGGAAATTTTGAAATATACAAAAAAATTAAAGTTAGTTACATATAAACCGGAATTTCAATGCATTTGTCATGTAGACTGGGATTGGGGCTCCCGCAGACCATAAGAGAAATATGTACAAGAAACAAGACTGTGGAAAGAAGATAGAATGCAATAGCTGCAAAAGAAAATAAATGGAAAGGTATAAGTGTTTGTCTATACATATGTATTTAAGAAACTGGAATAACTGGGTTGATAAACAAAGAAGGATGAGATGAGTAAACTTACAGTGAGGGTACATATGAGCCCTTTGGCTATTTGCTTGTGGTTGTCGTTTCATTGATGTCGCCGACGACTGCGGTTTCAAGGATGTCCTCCACGACTGCTGGAATGATGGCAACTGCCTGTTGCCTTTTGTCAGCGGTCTATTTCAATTGTCTTTCGAGCCATTCTTCAATGTAGCCTCTCATCGGGGCAACGTTGATCTCATTCTAGATTTTTATGTTGAAAAGATCATTTTCTAATTGCTAGAAGTCGATAGAAAGATTAGAGAGAGCCTCATGAATTTCCTCATTCTGTATTGCATATTTGACTAGCCAGTCGTGGACGTGAGCTTGATCAAATTGAAGGATGTTGTAAAACTTTTGTAGAAAGAAGGTCTTAAACATAGAAACTTGTTCATCGAACTCTTGTCTGGTTAAGGGCAAGGAGTTTGCGATTAAGTGGGGGTCTCGGAAGTCGTAGGTTTTCCTGGCTAAGTCTATATTTGATAGCTTTGTGGATAATATATCTTTCTTCGATATGGCTTGTTCACATCACTGAACAATGAGATGCAGGTTCTTTACTTTTTATTTCCAACATGCATTCAATTGGCCGATGTGGTTTTTTGATGGAAGATCTCCTTCTCTTCTTTTTGTTTCTGTCATATTGTTGACAATCTTGCCAAAAGGGATGACCATTTTTAAAAAGATTTTTTCTTCATCTTTTAATTCGGACTGCAAAAGCTCGAGCAAGCTATGTGCCTTGGTTCCAAGGGAAGTGATGGTTTGTGATATTTTCCAGGCCTCGGTAACCAGTTCCACTCTTTTTTTGATATTGTTCTCCACATATCCTTTACAGGATGTGAGCAGGGTGGAGGATGATTTTACATTGGGTGCAGGGGTGCCAGGCATGGCTATTGCCAAAGGATCGACAAGCAATGGCATAGGAATGAAAGCGTCTTCCAATTCCTTGATTCGATCCTTCAGTCTGGCATTCTCGGTCTCTATGCCTCCAATGGAATCATGAAGTGCTTCTCCGGTCGTGGTGTGAAGTTGACAGATTTGGGACGGCCGCATGTTGGCAACGTCAACCTCTGAACGAGATTTTCCTTTCTTATTTTTAACATTTTTTTTTTGAATTATCAATTTTTTGTTTCGGCTATAAAAAACAACACTCTGGAACACGAAGGATTCATCTTCGTCAAAATTTTCAGTAACGGATATGTCCATTGGATGGCTATGGTGGATGGCGTCTTCAGGCTGATCAAGGAAGCAAATCATGGTATCCAGATCAGTGTCAAGTTCCATATTCTCACTTTGAATTTCTGGCTCTTCTGTCTGCCCCACATTTTTTTTTCTCTTCTTCTCTACTGGAAGCTTGTGAGAACTATCAATTTTAGAGTGAGGAGGGTCGTTATATCCTCCTCTGTTTGAAGAACTCTGGAATTCTTTGTTGCTATGATGGGTCGTTGGAGCGATGCTCCGAGATGTAGTACTTTTTGGAGTGGTATTTGCGGATTGAACACTCTTGTCACTAAGATCTTTCCCCTATTGTGTGTACAATTTAGTGCAGCTTTGCACTGTTTGTACCTCGTCGGCATAAGAGGCAGGACCGTTGTCGCCACTGTCTCTATTTTTGGGCAGGTGTTTATTTACAAAACAATCACCGAGGCCAAGTGTTTGTAAATGTTGTCTAAAAATATCATAGGGGTCGAATCCTCTTATGTCTTCATCATATCTCAGGTTGGAGATGCTAAAATGTGCTGCGAAATCATCAATTTTGTTGACATTTTTCAACACGAACTCCCTTGTTTTCCAAGGCAGAGGAATGAACTGTTTTTTTTTCTTCCTTTGGAACAAATGGAACCAGTAGTTGTATTGACGTGCTACTTCTGCAACAAACATTATGTCTGTAATGTGACATGGAAGGAGAGCATGCTGTTCTGTGGAGCCAAAAATTCTTATGACAGTGTAATTATCCAAATGTTCGAGTGTCCCCTTCTTGTCCAAAACACTAGTTGCATGTTCAGATATGCAGGGAGCATCTTCTCCTAACAACAAAACTTTGAAAACAGACAGGAAGTCATTAAAAACCTCATAAAAATAGTGGGAAGCCTTGTGCTTCATCAAGGCCTGGTACTAGAACGTTACTGGGTGGAATTTGCAGTTGACATTCTTGGACAGAGACAATTGCGGAAACCGACAGGAATGTGCTATTGCAAAAACTAAATAGGATGACATATAAAATTTGTTTTCCCTTTTGTAGCTTGACAATTGGGAAGAGATTTCATGGGAAATTAACCTACCCCAATAAAAAATGGCTTGTTCATTGACTGTGAAATACAAAATATAAAGAGCCACGCGGGAAACAGTAGATGTGGACCCCTGTCCCATTATTCTTGTAAACAACCAGACAATTTCGCGAAAAGGATTTCTAAATGAACTAACCTGCATGTTTGTAATATCTTCAGGAACTAGATTCGGGTTTTCCAGAAAAAGGGGTAAGAGGTCCAATCCGTTATTATGCTTTGCTAGGAACTGTTTTCAATCTTCTTCTCTGAATGTCAATGTTGGCTTCAACAATTTCAACATCTAGCGAAAGACCTGAGGTGACAAAGAAACAGAAGAGCGGTCCTGCAGTGGAATAATTCTTTTCTCTGCAATAAATTTATTGGCGCACCAAGAGACCAAGTCCTTATAGTCAAAAACCTCAAGGACACAACCTGCATGAGCAATCCCGGAGGTCCAAATTACTTGGTTCTTTGCGGCAGAGGTTGAGTAATAAGAAAATGCCTTGGACCAGTGGAAATTCTGGTCCTCACGCCCGAAGATGTTCACTATATCTCCACAGAACTGTTGTCGAGCTGATGACATAGGTTTATGAGAAGGTTGCTTTGCTGGAGATGATGGTTT
Organism: Picea sitchensis; assembly: GCA_010110895.2. Lineage (NCBI taxonomy): Eukaryota > Viridiplantae > Streptophyta > Pinopsida > Pinales > Pinaceae > Picea > Picea sitchensis. The sequence goes on along the minus strand of SNQJ01S0038262.1, from coordinate 7,957 downwards.
AAATGAATAGTTAAAGCCAATAATGTAACTTTTCGGTAAATCTTGGTTAAATGTTTATGAATGGGAAAGCTCCTTGACCCTTTCGCTGATTAATGACAATATGTAATGGTGGTGCATGATGAACTATTAGCAGTAAAGTTTATTTATTGCATATTTAGAAATGCGAAGGTGGCGGGTACGACGAAGAGCAATTAAGGAATTGAGGTTTCGTGAACATGCGAAGGCCACGCCGTGTGAACGAGATTTCATGATTTTGAAATGAACACCCGGAAGGGATAGTATAATCCCCCCGCAAATTTTGGTTTAATGCACATCA
>SNQJ01S0038261.1:2819-50241 GCA_010110895.2 Picea sitchensis | reverse complement strand
ATTGTTCATTTCTCATTGAATATAATTGAATGGTTTAATTATAAGTTGAAAAAGGTTTTAAATTGTACTTGATACTAATTCACCCCCCTCTTAGTATCAACAGATATCTTCTACAGTTTGAGGTCTTGTGTAGCTTTCTTCCTCCCACTTGCCAAACCAAGGACTTCACCGGTACCTCCGAGCCAACTCTATGGGTACTCTTCTTCCCCCTTAGACCCCCGAGCTGCAAAGAGGCTACACACAAAAACCAAAACACAATAGCTCCCAAGCTTTCCTCACAAGGAAGAGATCCCACTCTTTTCACAAGCTTGGACTCCCAACTCTCACAAGTAAAACATAGTCCAACAATATTTTGGACTCATAACAATACCAAGAAAAAATGAGATCCATTTCCCCTCTTTTCCATTTGTTTTATAGAAATTTCCCCATTGACACATGTCCTCATGCACAAATAATTAATTTATTATTATTATTTTATTACCGATTATTCACACACACACTTGTCACACTCTCCCCAAGTTGCACAAGTAATTCCCTTTTTATTTTTAATTAAAAATCCATTTTCCCTCACATTCCCCAATGTGTTCCTATTTTTTCTCTAAGTTATCCCTTAGTTCCCCAAATTCTCATTTAATGAGTGTCCCCTAACTAGATCTTAGTTTGAGTTGGATTAATAATATTCTTTTAGTTAGACTTAGTGGTAGTTTGAGTCTTGACTCAAGTTGTTATTCTATGTGTACACCTATTCTCTCATGTTTAATTTCTTTGTATTTTAAAAATCTCTTTTATTATTTTCATGCACATATGTGAAATTTTCTCAACCCTTAAATATTATTCCCTCTTTTCCTAGAGTTTTATTTTATCTCAAATATTTTAACTTATTTCACATTTTATTTAGTCCTTTATTTAAATTTAGACTTAGACTTTTGTTTTGCTTCTAAGTTTATAATTTACTGATTAATTAATACCCTGTCCTATCAAGGTCTAAGCATTTTATTAATTTTCTAGGCCATCTAGATTTATTTAATTACATTTTAATTACACAACGTGCCCTTCAAAATACACCTCCATGCTCCAAGGTTTCCACTCGCCTTTGACTTGTTTTGGAATTTTTGTCCGACCCTTGGAGTCAACACTTCATTCGATCAACCTTATGAGAGACTAAGGGCTTATAAGGAATAAAGATTATTCCTTTTTGCGCACCCTTTAGATTTCCTCTTGATCGATTATCTCTGTCTTCCCTCACGACATCGTGTAGCTATCGAAGTAGGTAATCATTAACCTATAGTTTAGGTCACCATAGGAGTGCTAGTAGGCTGTGACAGAGATGCTTCCACACCTCTCCCTCAAATGTTTGGTTTCTATGCATGGCCCCTTTACTCCTTATGTGAGTCGGATTAACAAGCATCGTCAAGCCTGCATCCATTGACAAAAATAGTGTCAATAATCCATATACATAAATCATATTGTAATCAATCATATATCACATGTGTGTAAAATGAAATACTCAAACAAACACAATCCACTCCCTAACTCAATCCAGAGTCCAAGGAATTCCATTGATGTCATCAACATCCATAACATGTCACGTGTTCTGCACACTCAGGGGAAATTGTCAATAATATCTGTCAATACATATATATCTGAAAGTAACAATGAATCACAACAAATCATCATCATCATCATATATATATCATAATTGAAATGAAATCATAATGTACCATAACCGGATCACTTGCACGCAAGTTTCCTCAAAGAATAAGTCAATATAATTGTGCTTAGTAGAACAGGATGTTACAAAAGAGATTTTGAAGAAGGGATATATATGCCCAAGTGTGTCACCTTGGGGTACCCTAGTATTATTTGTAAAGAAAAAAGGATAGAACATTGAGACTTTTATTTGTAAAGAAAAAAAGGATAGAACATTGAGACTTTTCTACTGACTCGTGAAGTTGAACAAAGTGTTGATATTTTATGTAATTCTCAAAGACCCAAAGTGTAATTCTCAGAAATGGTTTATTGATATGTCAGTCTCTTTAGGTATCTTTGTAGGGAGTATAAATAGATATTATACCAAGTCATTTTGATCACTCATTTGAATATAAGTACAAGAGAGTAGTACACTCTTATCTAGGAGGCTATTCTTGGTCTGTGTATGGATCTTTTTGGTCTTGATTTCGTGAAATGTTGATTTTATGATATTGTACATGTTGGAGGAATTTATATTGAGGAAAGTTTGCAGGGTTTTTCTCCTCCTTGAGGGTTTCCTGAGGATATATCTTGTTGTTCCATGGATATCTATCTTTCAGCCAGATCCTTTTCATATTGATCATATATATATATATATATATATATATATATATATATATATATATATATATATATATATATATGTTTTATATCATCTTTCTTGAAAAATCAACATGGTATCAGTGCTGGACCAATTTTAACTCCCTCACAGGAGGGCTTGAGAAAATAAGAGAGATATATTTCATTCGGATTTGGTGGGATTGATTTGAATAGTGAGAGAGATGGGATCAATGAAGGAATTAATGTCAGGAGCAGTGGCACCTGACGCTACAAAGTTGGCTCCATGCCTGAAATATGGAGCCGTCGAATGTAATTATGGAATCAGAAATGGAAATCCCATATTTTTATCTCCAAAGTACAATGGATATGCCCTTGTCAAAGAAACACCTTGGGTGTAATAAATATGGAAAATGAAGTGAACGTTATAATTCTTCCCAATACAGAAGATCTGGTAGCCTGGTGCATTTGGTTAGTTCCAATAATTTATTTTCTCTTATAGGATGTGTGGAAGGCATGTAAGAGGAGGGATTTTTGCATTCCAAGACATTCTCTTGTTCTCAACACCTTTATTATCCAATTGCACACTTTTCTTGATTATTTTCATATCAACGTATATTCAGACAACAACTACAAAACAAAAGAGGTGGCAACCATTTTGGTTAAAAATCAGTCGGTGATTGAGAGCGGAAGACTTATGATGTGTGTGGTCATGGATTGTTTATTTCTAGGAATGACTTGTTTAGGCTCTACTATGGTGGGGAGCGATCTTACATAATTGGGATTAAGTATAATACTCAATATTGTCTCTGAGCTTCATTCCATTTGGAAAGTGAAGAAGCCAAATGAATTATCAAGTGCTCCTCCTCCCAACTTTAATCTGGAGACCAAATGGTATGACATAGAATTTTCCATGGTGTCCACAAAATATATATAGAAAAACATGATGAGGGAGACCCAGAGTTGTGCGTTCTGGAAATCCTTGAAGCTCAGGGCCCCGACAGTGCCTTTGATCCTATGAAAGTCTATGACTTTCTTTAAAATATCATAGGCATGGTTTCATGTTGTGGAGTTGTCAAAGTTGGTGAAGATATCATGATACCACAATACAAACTCTATGGAAATTTGTGACATGTTTCCATTGAGATTCCAAAATAGTGGAGCTGCCAAGTAGAAGGATCCATTGAAGTGTTGTATTTTAAGTAGTTTATTTGATCGATGGTTTCAACGGTAGACTTGGGTATCAGTGCACACAGTCTTTTCAGTGAACAAATCTCATCTATCTGAAGTGAGGATAATCAATATAAGGAATCTACCTGGTGAGTTGGTAAAATATTAAGAATTAAAACATTGAATGATGGTGTGAAAACTCATGGGATCAGATAGATTAGGTGATCATGGGAAGGACAAAATGGGATTTTCAATTTTCAATCTATTTAATTTTGGATGTGACTATGTGCATCGAGTGGTGTTGGTAACGGTGAAAATGACCGATGGAATCGTTTCAAAATATCCAAGTAAGGGAATTACCATGAGGAAGAGAAATAATATTGCATTATTTCAAATCCTCCAACGCAGATGATGACACTATATATTGATAAAATGCCAGTGGGTTTATGAGCATGAAAATGTTATGGGAGGAATTTTTATAATGTTAAATGTGAATTCCTTTGACGACAATATGGTGTGAATAAATATGTTAGAGAAGACTATACAAGAATATATTGTCGTGACTATTTTATGATACCAAAAATGATCCAATACATGCAAAATAATCTTGTAGGGGCCTTCCCACCTGTTATCACAAGAATTTGCAACATATATCATTGGAATCAAACAATGATTCAGATATGACCTTAGGAGCATCTTGTTGTAAATCATGTGGCATTTTTCCCATGATTTCCAAATGAAAACGAAAATGTTTGGGTTTGCATAGTCAAAACACCCTCAAATCAAATTAAGTCGAGCCACATGTTGCACCCATATTAGCCACAGAAGAAGATTTGCATGGCCTCGAGGCGTCAGGATTCACTTGAATAAATTCGTTGGTGCTGCCTAGAGTATTCATGGATGTCAGGCCCTGTTATGATTCTGATGAAGGCAATTATTGAAACTGAGGGAGGTGGCTGAAACCTTGTCTCAGCACATAAATGGATAGATAGAAAGACTGACAGATTTAGAGTTCACGTCTGACAATAGAAGACTGTCTACACAGTCTGACAGAGAAGACACCGATTGAAAACTTTGAATGCAACAATTCGATCAAACTTCTGATGGTTGCAAAATTATTCTTACATATGGGCAGTTTTGATATTTTGTAAAGGTCAAATGGTTGAGCTAGGCTCCCTGCTATTGTAATATTTTGATTGAGAACAACTGGTTCTCTGGTTATGTATTTGTTTTTGAGATATCTTGGTTCATCTAAGTCAGCTTTATTACTCCATCTTATTTTCCTCTGATACTGAGAGAGTTCATGTTTGATTGATTCACATGGATTGTTGTAACTATATTATGATAAATGTTTGATTATAGTATTGTTATGATTTCTTTAAGCTTCCTTGAAATTTGAATCCGAGAGGACCTTGTGTTTAAGTTTTTCCTCCTTAGGATGCTGGAAGACTTGATCTCCACGACAGACCTCTACACTCTCCTCACCAAAGTCTTCTCTCTATTCACCCTTACTCCAACTTACTGACTGAAGTTGATTCCAAACCTCAATTGCTTATGAATGCTAGTCTAGATTTCTGAGTTAGAACGCTATTATCATTGAGGTTTATCCATTTGACCACCTAAAAATCATTTACATTTACTATATAAATGGATGGGTATTGGGCTTATTCTCATTACAGTCTGAGGGTGATTCCTAGTGCTAACATAAATGGTGCCATTGCTGGGGATGGATTTGAGCAGATTGAAGAGCTCTGTGGGAAGAAAGACATAGATCCAACTCTTGATGGTAGATGAGAGAGGGATATGGAAAATTGATTGTAATCATCTACCTTGTGACTCCACAACTAGAGACTCCACTGGGGAGGATCCTACTGACAGAAAGATGAAGGGAATGACTAGGTATCAGCTTATGAGCTTTCTTCATGAACTTTTGTTATTCTTTATCAGCTCATTTTTTTTTCCCTCCACATATAAAGAGGATCATATTGTGTTTTGTTTATCCGATTGATCACCAATCTTCCTTTATATATCCATCCTTGGAATAAGAAGACCTTATTTCTTCCTATGTTGTAGACACTGATATTATATCCTCAACTCAACCTACTCATAAAGATGAGCTTCATATTGAAACCCCTCTTGAACTCAATCACTCTTGTAGCCCTGAGGAGGTTGAAACTGATCCATAGCCTCCTTAAATCTCATCACATCCTAATATTACTATTGATCCTTTCCATCAGTGTGATAAGCCTCATATTCAACCCACTAGTTTTCAAACTAGAATCAGAGACAAGATGTTTAAACCTTTAAAGCTTCCATATCATCATCATCCTTATCCTCCTGATTTATTTAAGTACTTCCCCCATTTTTCTGGAGAGGATCTTGTTACAGCTGTGAGGCATGTGGAGGCCTTTGAGAACTTTATTGATCAGTTTGAGATAATTTATGAGGATGTTACCATGAGGTTATTTTCCAAATCCTTGTTAGGAGATGCTAGTGTATGGTTTAAGGGTTTGGGAACTGACTCCATTGGTTCCTAGGTTGAATTATGCAATATATTTTTAAGGTATTGGGGTGAGAACAAGTCATTTGATCAATACCTACATGAGTTCACTACTTTGAGAAGGGGAAAAAGGGAAGTTATGTCTACTTTTAATCGAAGGTTTCATAGCTTGTATTGCAGCTTGCCCCTGGAAATTAAACCTTCTGAGACCATTGTCATGGTGTATTACATAGTGTGTCATCACTCTGACCTTGTTTTTTATCTTAGGGAAAGAAAATCTACAACTTTATCACATTTGTTCATGGATGTTGAGGAAGTGGAGGAGAACCTCCGAGCTTGTGGCAGGATTGAAGGTCAGTATCATATCAACTCTGGACATGAGGGGGGTTCTAGCTGTTGTCCCTATGAAGGAAAGACTGTGGATGATTTTGTCGTTGAAGAAAGTATCAATGAGTATCCCTTTATTGATGAAAATCATGTGTATGAATAGTTGGAAGCAACAATTACAACTGTTCCTAAAATGGATATTTTTAACAGTTATATTCTTGATGAAATTATTGTTTTAAAGGTTGATCATGGATGTAAAGGGCAACCCATTTTTGATCAATATTCTAGTGATGATGACCAACAAGATTATATTATATTTGATCACTATGAATACAGTAAGGATGATGTAGAGGTTGTCCTTTTCATAGAAGACATAACCTGGAGTTTTGATCAGGAGCAACCCTTAGTTGAGGCATGCGAAGAGATCGTGTATTCGTAGCCCGAAGTAAATCCACAATCATCAGTGGATCAACAACAACCTATGTCCATCCTTCTTCCACTCATACCTACAGTTCACAGTAAGCATCTATTTGACCCACATATGTTTGTGGCTGTCATTCAATCAAGCGTGCCTGTAGAGGACATCAAACAAGATGTCAACAGTTTTGAAACAATGAAGGTAACCTTTCATAAGTTAATCATGTGTTTCCTACAGTTTCATGACTCTGTTGATGAATACATAAAGTTGCAATTTTCAAATGTTTTGGAGCATGCAGGCTTGATCTTTTTATTAGCATTTGAAGGTAATATGGGTGACCATAAGAATGAAATTAGCCAGATCTCACACATTCCTTATTTCTTATGGATCATTTGCGGTGACGCAAAGGATTCAATTATCATACAGTTTGAATGGCTATGGTGGAAGTTTGCCTTCACCTAGCCCTTTGTAAAAGTTAGTTAGTTTAGGTTTTGTACATAAATAATTTCCCTCAGGATCAAGTGTGTTTGTTTTTTATTTTAAAATAGAATAGTTTAAGTTCTCAGTCTGTTGCCTTCAGAAGGATGTTTTCTGTGCATGAATCCATAGTGAAACATCTAAGGAACTGTAACCACTTGTTCTTGGCAGCTCATAGGGAACATGCCATCCCCTGTGGAGCCAGATGTTATTACAAGAATTTGCAGCATATGTCATTGGAATCAGACAATGATTCAGATATGACCTCAAGAGCATCTTGTTGTAAATCATGTGGCATTATGCCACTATTTTCCAAAGGGAAATGAAAATGTTTGGGTTTTCATAGTCAAACCACCCTTAAATCAAATTAAGTCAAGCCACATGTTGTGCACGTATTGGCCACAGAAGAAGATTTTCATGGCCTCGAGGCGTCAGGATTGACTCGAAGAAAGTCATTGGTGCCACCTGGAGTATTCATGGATGTTAGGCCCTGTTCCAATCCTGATGAAGGCAGTGATTGAAAATAAGGGAGGTGGATGAAACCTTCTCTCAACACATAAATGGAAAGCCAGAAAGACTGACATATTTAGAGATCACGCCTGACAATAGAATATTGTCTGCACAGTCTGACAGAGAAGATGCCGACTAAAAACTTCGAATGCAGCAATCCGATCACACTCCTGATGGTTGAAACAATTCTTCTTATATATAGGCAGTTTTGATATTTTGTAAAGGTCGAATGGTTGAGCTAGGCTCCCTGCTATTGTAATATTTTGATTGAGAACAATTGGTTCTTTGCTTATGTATTTGTTTTTGAGACATCTTGGTTAATCTAAGTCATCTTTCTTACTCCATATTATTTTCCTCTGATACTGAGAGAGTTCATGTTTGATTGATTCACATGGATTGTTGTAACTTTATTATGGTAAATGTTTGATTATATTATTGTTATGATTTCTTTCAGCTTCCTTGAAATTTGAATCCAAGAGGACCTTGTGTTTAAGTTTTTCCTCCTTAGGCTGTTGGAAGGCCTAATGTCCACGTCAGACCTCTACACTCTCCTCACCAAAGTCTTCCCTCTATTCACCCTTATTCTAACTTACTGACTGATGTTGATTCCAGACCTCAATTGCTTATGCATGCTAGTCCAGATTTCTGAGTTAGAACGTTATTATCATTTAGTATTCTCCATTTGACCACTTAAAACTCATTTACATTACTGTATAAACTGATGGGTACTGGGCTTATTCTCATTACAATTTGAGGGTGATTCCTAGTGGTAACACCACCTTCTTGTACGTTGTGGACAACGTTAGTGCTCCATCATTTTGGTATAAATTTGGTATGATAGCCTAAATTTTTTGAAAGGCCAGGGATAAAGAGGAGTTGTGCAACTACTAGATTAATTCTTTGGGATTCAAACCTTGTCCATTGTTGGCGTTTTTATCTGCTTGGAGCCAAGTTTTTGGCATAGGCAGTGTCAGTTATGATACAAATTGTTCAGCATTGTTAAGTATGTCACGATCACTTGAACTACTGGTGCATGTTTATGTCAAATGATATTAAATAGAAATGCATATGACAAAGTGTAAGATTGGTATGATTACCATGGGAAAAAGACAATAGAATAACTATGGTTTCCATGTTTTGGATTACCTACAATTTTTTATTGGAAGCAATGACTAGGAAAGAGGTGATCGATTGAATGCAAATCCATTGTATAGCCAATCAGGAATGCAAAGCGAATCTCGTCGGATGGAAAGAACCCTGATTCAGGTGTTTGAGTTTGTGAAGGAGAATTTGGCCATATGCAAGGGGAAACAATGGAAAATAGGGAATGTTATTGTTGCATAGAGAGGTGCCTATCAAATTTGTTGTTCCAATTATAGAAGATGAGAGGAACTAGTGATGCACATTGTGTTCTATTGTAAATACTCTTTTAATTAATATGTTGACTAGGATACAGTCGTACATGCATGTTATTCATGATAGAATCATGGTTCATAGAGGAGGAAACCAGCGAGGAGGGATGTGGCATGGATTTTTCATTAGTTATAAAGGGAGAAGGCACTGAGGAAGACTGGACAATAGGGTTTTTTTTTAGTGACAGAGGGAGTTGGCCCTTGAGTTTGAAAAGAAGGATATTAGTCTCATACATTACTATTTGGGATTAGAAGTATGAAAGATGAGATCTTCCTTGATCAGGGAAAATATGTTGCGAAGATCTTGAAGAGGTTCAAGGTGTTGGATGGTAAACCAATGGCTACATCGATTGCATCAAAAACACATTTTTTGGATGATACGAAATCAAAGGATGTGGATGCTACATTATACAGAAATATGATTGGATCATTGATGTATTTGATGAATAAAGGAACATATATATGTTTTTTTGTGAAAATCCTAAGTTAGTACATCGTTGATCCCAGATGTGTTCACCTGATTACAATAAAACATGTGGTGAGGTACCTTAAAGATACCATGGATTATGGGCTCAAGTATTTTGCAGATAGTGAGATCAATCTACTTGGATATTTGAGTTCAAATTGGGCCGGTAGTTTTTCAAACCGGAAAAGTACATTGGGATGTTGCTTCACTTTGCGATCTGGTATGATTTCATGGATCAGTAAGAAGCAATCATGTGTACCACTCAGTGTGGTTGAGGCAGAGTATGTGGTAGCATATGTAACAAGTCGTCAAGCACTGTGGATTTGGAAATTAATAATTGGACTATTCAATATTTTGATGGAGGCAACATGTATATTATGCGACAACCAGAGTTGTATAAAGTTGTCTGAGAACCCGATGTTTCATGATAGATTGAAGCATATCGAAATATGGTATAACTATATCAAGGATATGGTGCAGAAGGGAGAAGTGAGGCTCCAATATGTGGCTACTGATGAATAGGTTGCAGATGTGTTGACAAAGCCATTGTCAAGGATGAAGTTTGAGTACTTCAAGGACAAGATTGACGTAGTCCCTCTTCATAGGGAGTGATGGATTCAGATGTTATCACAGGGTAGTGGATGTCATGGTGACATGTTGTAGCTATTGGAGAGCTACCCACCGGCCCTAGTTGCATGTTCAAGAGATGTGGTACATATGTTATCGCAGGGTACTAGAAGTCATGCATAATATATCCAAGTTTTTTGTGGGAAACTGGATAGTCTCGTGATGACATGTTGTATCGATTGGAGAGCTACCCACCATCCCTGGATGGATGCTGTGAATTCACTATGGATTTCCTGTGATGTATATATTCGTGTGTCGGACAGTCAATGGTCATGAGATCGTGTGGAGGAAGACATTGTTAGAGTCTGTGCCGGATAGAATACCTTCCTCATTAAGAGCAATTGTTGAGATTTTATATAATTTTAGAAGTTATTCCTAAGTGTAATTTTATTGGTTATTCCTAAGTGTAATTGTGAGAGGGTTTATTGATAAGTCATGTATTTTAGAGTATAAATATAGGTTATATTGAGTCATTTTGATCACCCATTTGAATATAAGTACAAAAGAGTAGTATGCACTTATATAGGAGGCTATTCTTGGTTTGTGTATGGGTCTCTTTGGTCTTGATTTTGTGAAGTATGACATTGTACATGTTGGAGGAATATATATTGATGAAAGTTTGCAGGGTTTTCTCACCTTTGAGGGTTTCTTTGAGGATATATCTTGTTGTTCTATGGATTTCTATCTTTGATTTGTGATCCTTTATTTATATATATATATATATATATATGCAATATCATCTCTCTTGAAAAATCAACACAAAGTAACTCTGAAGAAAAAGTATCATTTTCCAAGGATAGATCATGATCTCTTTGATAAGCTCAAAGATGAAAAAATATTCTCCAATATAGATCATGATCTCTTTAATAAGCTCAAAGATGAAAAAATATTCTCCAATATTGATCTCAGGTTAGGCTATCATCAGGTAAAAATTAGAGAGGAATATATTAGTAGAACTTCCTTCAAAACAAGGTATGGACATTATGAGTTCACAGTTGTGCCATTTGGGTTGTCAAATGTACCTGTTGTCTTCATGTGTATTATTAATGGTATTTTTAGAGAATAGTTAGATAAGATTTGTCAGAAAGTTGGCTTAGGTTGATGGAAAGTTGGTTTGGATTGTTGGTTGTCATTAATGTCAACCATTGCAGAGTGATATTGTAGATTAATGTCAACCCTTGGAGAATTTTGGTAGTGAATTCTAGTAGCACAAAGGTATGGGTAAGGGACCCAAGTTTGTTTGATGTATAAAGGCATGAAGATCAGTGAATATGCAAGTACAACTATTCTATATGGATAGTACATATCATTCCATTTCTGGAGATATGTGGAATGTGACATAACCCATCACGGTTAAAGAGTTATGGCCATGCGAAGTTGGAGAACCCTCATGAGTTATATAGAAGATTATAGAAGGTAAAAGATGTCAATTATTATAGAAGCTCCTAGAGGAAGTGTACTATTCAAATTGATGATAAATAGGATTTAATCATGGGTATAGTTGTTTCATAAAGAAAACAATTAAAAATAAATTAGTTGCAACAAGAAGTTGTGAGTTTGGTAATTGTGGTAAAGTAGTTGCGATGAGAAGATTGAACAGTCAAAGTGGTTGACCAATAAATAAATTAAATAATAAAGTGGTTGCAAAAGGAAGTTAGTTAAGGGAAAATAAGTTATGAATTGAATAATTATAGAAAAGTTAGTTACAACAAGAAGTTGTGAATAAAGAGAAATTATTTAAATAATTAAGTAGTCAAAGTGGTTGCAAAGAGAAATTATTTAAATAATAAAGTGGTTGAAACAAGAAGTGGACAGATAACTATTTGTGGATAAATTGGTTGTAAGTGGATAAGTGGTTAGAAGTGGGTTAGCCCTAAAAGAAGAAAAGTGAGTTAAGTTAGTTAGAAGGTAACCCCCTGAGGAAGCTGCTTGGAAAGTATAAATAAGAGAGAAAGGCTCTCCCATTAGCACCTACCCTACCTATTTGAATATCATTGAATATCTATTTTTTCAAAGCTCTACTGCAGGTACACATTGATACATCAAGTTACGCAATTCTGAGGTAGAAAAGGAAGGTTGACGATGAAAGTTTTAGAGTTGTAGAAATACTAAAAAAACCATATTTTTTTAGGCGTACACGGGCTGATTATAGAAAGTTAGCATACATATGCGGGATGCCAGTAGAAGAGGTAGCGTACTTATGTGATATGTACATGAAAAGGTAGTGTATAATTGAAAAATAACATGAAAAAAATGAGTGGATGTTAGTACCAGGTTCTTGAAGTTTGAAGCAAGTTCCAGGGTCATCATCCTACAAGTTCTCATGAGTAAAGGTATGCCCTTTATGTATTTGGTTTAGGCTTGAATCTTGGATGATATGGCACATTCTTAAGGTATGTCTTGGAGGCCTTTGATGTACATGGTTGAGGGTTTTGGTTGTGAAGTGATAGTTAAGTTGTTGGTTAGTTTGAGGCAGATCTGTTGTAGTATATGGTTGGTGCATGTGTGAGTGCTATTGGTATATCTTAGAGTACATTGTGAGAGGATTTTGTTAGTGGTATTGATATATGATTTGTACACACTTGAGTCTACATAACAATGACGTTTTGGCACATGGTTTGATGTAAGGGTTTATGGTATTTGGATCATGGATTGTGTTATGTATTGATAGAGGACTTTTGTTGGTTATATTGGTATATGTCTTTGTTATATGGTTGAGATACATGTTGGCACATATATTTATTGAGTTTGTAGATACATGAGGTGTCTGGTATTGTGATGTTGGTACATCTTTATCCCGAGTCATAGTTTGACTTGTTGATACATGATTTGTACATGTGTGGTGCATTGTTAGAGACACTTTCTAGTAGTGTTGTTGATACATGATTGGTACATGTGTAGTGTATTGTTAGAGGAACTTGCTAGTAGTGTTGTTTATACATGATTGGTACATGTGTGGTGCATTGTTAGAGGCACTTGCTAGTAGTATTGGTGACACATGATTGGTACATGCTTGGTACATGTTTAGAGGCACTTGGTAGTAGTATTGATGACACATGATTGATACATGCTTGGTACATGTTTAGAGGCACTTTCTAGTAGTATGTGTGACACATGATTGGTACATGCTTGGTACATGATGTCTAGAGGCACCTGCTAGTATTATTGTTGACACATGGTATATGGATGGTGTGGCCTTGATGAAAGAGCATCGACATCGACATTCAATGAGGAAAGTGGAGGACAACTCAACATCTAGAATGCACATTCAAGATGACTTAAATTCCAAGGAGAGTGTGTCACCTTCACATTTTGAAAGAATTGTAATTAAGGCCATTTAATTTATTTAGGAAATAGCCATTGTATGAGCTCTAGGAGAATGTACTTACTTTAATTAGCTATAGGATTGTACATATATTGAGCATCGACTCGTATCTATATTGTAAATTCTCAATTACTGTAATAATCCTTAGTGGTAAATGTTTTAATTATGATATGATAGCACTTAGATAGGTTGGAGGGAAGGCTCGAGAAACCCCTTCATGTATAAATATATGTAATCTATGCTTGAAAGAGGTTGTTGAGAATTGTTGAGATAACTACTGAAGAGAGTTGTTATTGTTTCTAAAGCCATTTTTTTGTTGCTGAGAGTTGTGGATAAAAATATGAGATATTTATGAACTCATGTACATTTTTTTATCAATGAATATAACAAGCGAAGTTTGATTTCAAATGTATGGTGTCATTTATTTCCGAGTTCATTGTGTACATGTGGTGTTTTTATGTTTTCTATGTTTTATATGTCCAAGTATGCATTTCATGATTTAGATTGTGAATCATTGATGTTCCATAATTTTCAATTGTTTCTCTTCTAAAACTATAGCATAAGTAGTGCATAGTGTCCACGAGGAGTATGAAGGAAGAGTCATGTCTGATTGAGAAGCTCAAAAGAGATAGCATGAATCTTTGAAAAAAACAGATGGAAGGAGTGCACATATACTCAATGGAGTATAGAAGTTTGAATAATACCCATGCAAGGTGTGCACCAGGGCGACACTTAGTTGAAGTGTTGAGGAAGTCTCAAGGAAGACGAACACAAGGAGTGTGTAGGGAGATTTTTGAAAAATATCTAAGTCTGGAGCCTTTCAAAAGTTTAGAGGGCACAAAGAGTGTGTGAGAGGTTCGAATCACCTCGAGCAATGAAGCTCAGAAGAAATAGAAGAAGGATTTTTCCTTGGAGGGAGTAATTTATCCCATTTGAAGGTCGAGTCGATGAGATCCAGTTGGGAAAGGCCAAGATCTCTTGTGACCGTCATATTTTGATAAGTAGAGTGAGGTTTAAACCCTTGAAGTCCTTCGAACTTCGTGATTTCGACAATTTTTTTGTGTTGGGCACAAAATAGACAAAACTCCCAAAGTTTTGGAGTCCGAAATAGATCTAGACCATTGATCAAAGAAGGACATGTGGAGAGCTGATCTAACCTCCACCATTTCAGAGTTCACAAGTTGTAATGGGTTGTGTTGTGAATACACCCAAAGTCTCAAAGCCCATAATAGATCTGAGTTGTCCATCGACCAAGATGTGTGGACCATCAATTGTGACCCTTGATGAGTTATCTTGTTTGACACTTTGGGGAATTTGAGGTGTGACACTTCAAAATGTTCCAAAGTCTAGAGTTGTAGAGCTGATAGGGGCTATCGTTCTATGGTAAGCATCAAAATCATTCGGTATGTTGTTTCAGAGTTCGAAACTCTGGGGATAAAGTGTATTGGAGTGGGCGAAATCTTTGAAGCATGAAATCCCAAAGTCCTTTCCAACCATAGATCAAAATAGGTGTTGTGGACCATTGATCCCCTTCGTAGTTCGACGATCCTTGAATTCAGTGTTCAGGACGAACGTTGTGTGTTGCTATTGGATCTCTCGAAGCCCAAAAGTCTCGAATTCCTTGAAAATTTGAGAGTTGGCCCATGGTTTTGGCCTAGAGTCACGTGGAGGACTTCACTGGTATATAAAGACCCTCATAGACTTGGTTTTACACATAGGGAAAGGAAATAAGTCCCGTGGAACATAGTTCTAAGGTTTCATAGAGGACAAGAGAGATAATTCAGCTGCTTGTTGTGAATGGTCCTAGACTGGGAGTTTGTGAGAGCCCCAAGAGGTGGTGGGGGTTTGATTCAAGTGGTATCAGATCTAGAATCAAGCTTTGTGTGAAAGAAAACTTGGAACCATGCCACCAAGAAAACATAGAGATAGACATGTAGCTAATCCTGCTATGGAAGAAGAGATGAGATGACTTTGTGCGATATTGGACGCCATGGAGACAAAATAGAGAAGAGAATATGATGTTTGTGACATCAGTGAGGCTGAGAGTGAATATGTTGAAGCTAAAGAAGTTGTAGGAGAACAAGCAGAAGGGGAGAGACTGCTGAGAGTTGTTATTAAGATGGGAACCATAGCAAAAATAGAAGTCCCAATGTATGAAGGTAACTTAAAGGTAGAAGAAATGCTTGAATAGGTAAGTGATTTAGATAAGTACTTCGACTATGAGGAGATTGATGATGAGAAGAAGGTAAAAGCATGTAGTAAACAGGTTGAAGGGACATGCAACATTATGGTGGGATGAATTGCAAGGTCACAAAAGATGCAAAGGTAAGTCCAAAATTAAGGATTGGGATAGAATGGTAGCTAAATTAAAGGCTAAGTTCATACCCAAGGATTATCAGATAAATTCGTTCAGAAAGATATAGAATATGAGACATAAAGGTTTGATGGTAAAGGAGTACACCGAAGAGTTATAAAAATTGAACATCATAGTAGGACATAGGGACAATGATGAAAAAAAAGTTTCAGGTACATCAATGGCATGAGATATGAAATCCAGGATGAGATTATCATGATGATGATGAGAATAGTGGAAGATTCTTATCAGGTATCCCTGAAAGCAGAAGATAAGTTGGTCAGGAAACAAGGTCAATGAAAGAAAGGAAACAGTCCTAGCAGAGGTAGAGGAACTGTTAGAGAAAAGTTCCAGAATCCCAGAGTAGAAACTAGAAGATATCACAGTCAAACAGAGAGAGGAGGAATCTATATAGGAGGACGCTTTGGTGTAAGAAATTATTTTCCTAGAGAAAGAGGAAGAGGCAGAGGAGGAGAAGTGAAGTTTTATGCCTATGGAAAGACATGGAATATGTCTTGGGAATGTCCTGAGAAGAAGAAAAATGTAGGGACATGAGAAGCTCACATTTTTGAAGCACAAAAGAGGAACGTGGAAGCAAAAACAATGGAAGAAGGAAGATCACTCATGATGATAAACTTTCTCGTGAAAGTAGAAAAAGAGGTAAGAGAAGTAATCCATAGAAACAATCTGTTTAGAACTGCTTGCAATACCAAAGATAGGGTATGCAAGGTGATCATAGAAAGTGGAAGCAGTGATAAGTTTGTATCCAGAGAGATGTTGGAAAATCTAGAGCTAGAGACAACTACACATCTGAATCCATACAAAGTTTTGTGGTTGCAGAAAGGACACCAAGTCATGGTAAGTCGAGAATGCAAAGTTGAATTTAATATAGGTGGTTATAAAGATGAAGTTTTGTGTGATGTCATACCTATGGATGTTTGATATGGTTTGTTGGGAGACCATGGAAATATGATAGAAATTTCATACATGATGGAAGAAAAAATACTTACACCCTTGAGAAGAATGGATGCAAGCATATGTTACTGCCAATAGAATATAAATGAGTCAAAGAAGAAGCTATTCTTAGTATACTTCTCACGAGTGGGAAGGAACTCTTGAACAAAGTCAAGAAGGAACAAGAAATGCATTTTGTTGTGGTAAGAAAGCCAAGAGTCATTCTTACAAACACTTCTATGGATGATTTTCTTGTGGAAATTCAGGAGTTGTTGGATGAGTTTGTTGATATCGTGGTGGATGAGTTACCTCACTCTTTACTGACCATTAGGAGTATCAATCACCACATTGAAGTTATTCCAGGAGAAAGTTTTCCAAACAAATAAGCATATAGGTTGACACCTCAAGAGAATGAAGAGGTCAAGAATCAAGTCCAAGAGTTGTTGGATAAGGGTTTGATCAGGGAAAGTTTGAGCCCATGTTCAGTACCAACTGTGTTGAGTCCAAAGAAATATGGAGGTTGGAGAATGTGCACAGATTCAAGAGCCATCAACAAGATAACCATCAGGTATAGATTCCCTTTACCCAGAATGGATCATCTGATGGATTTCTTGAGTGTAGCTAGTTATTTTTCTGAGGTAGACTTGAAGAGTGGTTAGCATCAAATAAGGATGAGATAAGAAGATGAATGTAAGACAAAATTCAAAATGAATGAAGGATTGTATAAGTGATTGGTTATGTCATTTGGTTTAACGAATGCATCAAGTACATTTATGAGGTTGATGAATGAAGTACTCACATATTTTATAGGTAAGTTTGTAATTTTCTATTTGGATGATATCTTAATATTTAGTAAGATTGAAGGAGAGCACTTGAGGCATTTAAAGATGGTATTGAAAAGAATTCAACAAGAGAAGTTGTTAGTAAATTTGGGGAAATGTTATTTCATGAAGACAAAAATTATATATTTGGGGTTAGTAATCTCTTCAAACTAATTGAAGATGGATCCAGAGAATGTGAGGGAAATCAAAGATTGGCCTTCTCCAAGAAATGTGTTTGAAGTAAGAAGTTTTCATGAGTTGGAAAGTTTTTATAAGAATTTCATCAGGAATTTCAACAATATTTGTACGCCCATACTAGACACCATAAAGAAAAAACACATATCTTTTAATTGGACATAGGAAGATAAAATATGATTCAGAGTATTGAAAGAGAAGATAACAAAAAAAACAATTTTGGTTCTGCCATATTTTAGGAAGAAATTTCAGGTTAGATGTGATGCAAGTGGAGTAGCCATTGGTGCAGTTTTAATCCAAGACAATAATCATGTTGCTTTTTCCAGTGAGAATTTGAATGATGTTAAGATAAAGTATTCCACGTATGACAAGGAATTTTACGTTGTGATTCAAGCTTTAAAAAAATGGAGCCATTACCTTATCCTAAAGGAGTTTTTCTTGTATTAGAACAATCAGGATTCACAATTTGTAACCAGACAAGAGACGTTGAACCAGAGACATCCCAAGTGGGTAGAATTCATGCAAAATTTTACTTTATTTTATTAATAATATTAGTGGAAGCGCTAACAAAGTTGCATATGCTTTGAGTAGGATATGTTTCATCTTGTAGGAATTTCAAGTGGAGACCTTGGTATTTGAACACCTCAAGGAGATGTATAAACAAGATCCAGATTTCAAAGAAGACGATGAAGCATGCGATAACCCTTTGCTAAGGGAAAAAAATTAGTGGATGGAATATCTAATCCAAGGTGGAATGCTATTTAAGGGGAGTCAATTGTGTATCCTGAGATGTTCAATGAGGGATCACTTGTTGAAGGAAAATCATAGTGGAGGATTGGATGGACACTTTGGCCATGATTAAACGTATGCACAATTAAGTTCTTCATACTATTATCCAGGTATGAGATCTAATGTGAAGAGATTTGTGGAAATATGTAGAATCTACTAGTATGCCAAAGGAAAACAACAAAACACTAGACTATATCATCCATTGACTATTCTAGAGAGGTCGTGGGATGCTATAAGCATGGATTTTGTTTTGGGATTACCTAGAAACTAGAAGGGAAGTGATTCAATCTTCATAGTGGTTGAAATATTTTCAAATATGGAACATTTAATTTTGTGTCACAAAACCAATGATTCTACCCACATAGAAAATTTTGTTTTCAAGGAGATAGTGAGATTGCATGGATTGTCAAGGAGCATAGTTTCATACAGAGACACTAAGTTTGTGGGACACTTTTGGAGAACATTGTGGAAGAATATAGGGACAAATTTGTCTCTCAGTTCATCATATCATCCTCAAACAGATGGATAGAATGAAGTGGTAAATCGAAGTTTATGGAACTTGTTGAGGAGTTTGGTCACTAACCATAATAGCCAGTGGGATCAAATTCTACCCCAATAAGAGTTTTCATATAATGAATCATCGAATAGGAGTACTGGTAAAATACCATTCTAGATAGTGTACAGGATGCATCCAATAGGAATCTCAGAGTTAAGGGATTTGGGACAAGATGAGTTCTGAAGCGTAGGAGTAGAGGAATTTGCTGCAGAGATGCAAAACTTGCATAACCAGATCAAGGAATAGCTACAAAATAACAACCAAAAATACAAGAGACAAATAGATCAAAGAAGAAGGGAAGTTAATTTTGAAATTGCAGATCAAGTTTTAGCACACCTGAGAAAGAAAATATTCCTGAAGGGGAAATATAACAAGCTAAATATGAAAAAGATAGGACCATGTAAGATCCTCAGAACGTTTGTTGCAAATACTTATGAGATTGAGTTTCTAGAGGACATTGGAATACCACCAATATTCAATGTAGCATATTTATACCCTTACAATATGGATGATACAAAAGAGACATATGGTTAAGAAAAGATTCAGTGGAGGCAACATATTACCACAACAGAGAAACCACAGATAGAGAAGATTTTGGACAACAAAATTGCTAAGAAGACCAGAAGGAAAATTTACTATGAGTATCTGGTTAAGTGGAAATATCATCCAATAGAGGATGAATGTTGGTTAACTAAAGATGATATCCAAAAGCATGGAAAAACAATGCAGGAGCTCATAGATAGGAGTCCATGAATCATTTTGTCTAGAGGATTATGATACAAGAGCATCACCATCAACATTCAATGAGGCAAGTGGAGGACAATTCAACATCCATCATGCACACTCATGATGACTTAAATTCGAAGGAGAGTGTGCCACCTTCACATCTTGAAAGCATTGTAATTAAGGCCCTTTAATATTTCAAGGAAAGATCCATTGTATGAGTGCCAAGAGAATGTATTTACTTTAATTAGCTGGAGGATTGTATATATATTGAGCATCGACTCGTATCTATATTGTAAATTATCATTTATTATAATAAGCCTTAGTGGTAAATGTTTTAATTATGATATGATAACACTTAGATAGGCTAGAGGGAAGGCTCGAGAAGCCCCTTCATGTATAAATATATGTAATCTATGCCCGAAATAGGCTATTGAGAATTTTTGAGATAGTTGTTGAAGAGAGTTCTTATTGTTGCTAAAGACATTTTGTTGTTGTTGAGGGTTCTGGAGAAAAAGATGGGAGATTTATGAACTTATGTACATATTTTTCTGAATGAATATAATAGGAGAGGTTTGATTTGAAATGTATGGTGTCGTCTATTTCTGAGTTCATTGTGTACATGTGGTGTTTTTCTATTTTTTGTGTTTTATATGTCCAACTATGCATTGCATGATTTAGTGTGTGAATGTTTTATTTTCCATAAGTTTCAATTGTTTCTCTTCGGAAAATTTGGTGAAAGGAGTGCAAAGTGAATGCAAGGAATGTGAAGGAAGAGTCATGTTTGACTCAGAAACTCAGAAGAGATAGCATGAATCTTTGGAAAAAACAGGTGCAAGGAGTGCACACATACTTAGTGGAGTATAGAAGTTTGAAGAAGACTCGTGCAAGGTGTGCACCGGGCCAACACTTAGTCAAAGTGTTGAGAAAGTCTCAAGGAAGACAAATGCAAGGAGTGTGTAGGGATATTTTTGAAAAATATCTAAGTCTGAATCCTTTCAAAAGTTCATAGGGTGCAAAGAGTGCATCAAAGTTTCGAATCACCTCAAGGAATCAAGCTTAGGAGAAATAACAACTGAATTTTTCCTTCGAGCTATAAATTTATCCCATTTGAAGGTTGAGTGGATGAGATCCAGTCGTGGAAGGTCGGGATATCTTGTGACTGTCAGATATGGAGAGGTAGAGCGGGGTTTAAACCCTTGAAGTCCTTTAGAATTCGTGATTTTGATTATTTTTGTGTGTTGACTGCAAAAGAGACAGAACTCCTGAAGTTTTGGAGTTTGAAATCAATCTGGACCATTGGTTAGAGAAGGACACATGGAGAGAATATCTAGCCTCTACCAATTCGGAGTTCAAAAGTTGTAAGCGGTTATGTTGTGAAGACACCCGAAGTCCCGAAGCCCAAAATATATCTGAGTCATCCATCCACCAGGATGCATGGACCATCGATTGTGACCCTTCATGAGTTCACTTGTTCGACACTCCAGGATATAGTGTATTGGAGTGGGAGAAATATCTGAAGCCCAACATATTGAAGTCCTTTCTAACCATAGATCACGGGGGGTATTATGGACCATTGATCCCCTCTGTAGTTCGGTGATCCATGAATTCAATGTTCGGGAGGAACGTCATGTGTTGTTGTTGGAGCTCCCTAAGCTCAGAGATCCAAAGTCCCAAATTCGTAATAAATTAGATATTTATTCCACGGTTTCATCCCAGAGTCACGTGGAGGACTTCAGTGGTATCTAAACACCCTCCCAGACTTGGTTTTACATGCAAGAAAAGGGGAAAAGGCATGTGGCACATAGTTTTGAGGATTCAGAGAGGACCCAAGACCTAATTCAACTCCCTACTATGACAAATTCTAGACCAGTAGGTCGCGCAAGCCATGGGAGGTGGTGGGGGTTTGCATCATGCATAGATATCTTGATATATTATTAAAAGAACACATTGTCCTTGGTGATGGTTATGAGGTATTGTGATGTGCATAGTTGATGCATTTGTAATGGTATAGGTTGTGTGAGTGATTTATGTACATGGTTGATAGTACAATTTGAATGGTACAAGTTGGGACAGGTTGCGGGTTGATGTGATAGAGGCAACAAAGGGTCTCAGTTTCAAAAATGTGAGAATCCTAGCTTTCTAAAGGTGTACACAGGCTGCAATATAGAAAGGTTGTGTATATATGCGGGTTTCAATATAGAAAGGGTGCGTACATATGCGTGTTGTAACAGAATAAGGTCGCGTACATGTTGGTATCTATTGGTACAGACTGAGTATAGGTACATGTTGGTTACATGTTGTTGGTATAGGTTGGTATAGGTTTACAATGGTATATCTCACAGTGATAGTGTGGCAGTGGTCTAATAATTTATTTGACACTTATATTTCAGGGTGGTAGGACGGGGCAAGGACAGGTGGTTGTAACCACCTTCCGGTGGTAGCCGAAGAACATAGGGGGTTGTAACCTCCTTCTGGTTGTATGCAGAGATTTGGGGAGTTGGAGCTTCCCTCAGGTTGTAGCCTGAAAATATAGGGGGTCAAAGCCTCCTTATAATTGCATTTGGAGAAAAAAGGAAGTTGGTGCTTCCGATGAATGTAATTATTAGATACATATAAGAAAATAATTTCATGGTTTTCTCCCGCATTGGGTTTCCACATAAAATACTGGTTTACTTTGCATTTTGTGGATGTGTTTATTATTGTTTATTATGCATTGATTGATGATAATGTTATATGATGCAATACCATATTAATGATGAACTAATGAACATTGTTGAATAAGGTAAAGGAATATACATTCCATTTAAAAGGATTAATAAGTGGTATAAATTGCTCATTACTAATTAACACCCCCTCCCAGTAATCCAACAATTGGAATCAATGCAGGTTCCTTCAAGAGACAATTTACCCACTAGAAGGAGGTCATGGAATATACTAAGAATGAAGTACCACATTTTAATGGTCATAATGGTCTAAAGTATGAGATGTAGATCATAGGGATGAAAACCTTTTTAGAGGCACATGTATATTATATTTGGTATTCAGTTGTGACAGGATATAATGCTACAAAGTGTTAGCACTGAGAGTCACCCTCAGATTGCGGGAGGATAAGCCCAGTACCCATCAAAAATATTTGGTGGATGTTTGATTTATGTGAGTGGAGGTCAAATGGGGAAAACTCAATACAATAATGATTTCAACATAGAACGCGAAAAGTAATGCACAAGGAAGTGAGGGCCTCATTAACTTTAGTCAGTGATTTGAGTTTAAGTGTGAGCAGAGAGAAGACTTAGTGAGAGGGGTGAAAAAGGATACTATGGGCATCAAAATTTCAAGCAAATTGGTGAAGAAAAACACAGACTCAAGAGAACTCTTGAGCTCAAGCTTCAGACACTAAAATATGTGCAAGAAACATAGTCACAACATCATAATAATCAAACCTACATTATCATGCAACTACAACAACTCGATTGGATCCTCCATGCTCAAGTCATTCAATGTGAGAGGGAATAAGATAACAAGGAAGCTGACTAAAACTGGTCACGATACCACTGTAATCAAACGTACATTACAATAGCATCACAAACCTCGACTGGATCCTCCATGCCTGAGTGTTTTAGCACAATTTTTAAAGATAAATGAAAAGAGGTTGACTTTTATTAATGTAAAAGTCTCAAATGTGATACATAACTAGAGAACAACTTATGGCATCAAAAAATTACAAAATAGGGAGATATGCTCAACCAGTTGACGACCCTAACAAAATATCAAAACTACTTATTTATACTCAGACTAGTCCTTGACTATCAGGAGTGCGATTTGATCACTACATTCAAAGCATTGTGTCTAAGCAGTCTTTTATCAGACTGTGCATGTATCCCTCTATCAGACATGATCTCAGATCGACCCGGGTTGGCAGGAAAATCTTCTCATAGGGGTACCATGGGCTGACAGCTCCAGATCCTCCACACCTTCCATTTATGGGGTGATCCAAGGATTCAACCACCAAACCTATTTTCATTAACTTATTTTCCTAGGGGACTCAACAAGACTTAACGATCATGGGGATTCCATGTTCTTCTAGCAGTTCTTCAAGTCAAATCGACACCTTGAAACAATGATGGTCTCTCTGTGTAACCAATGCGAGCATCCTTGGCCTCTAGTGTAGATCTTGTAAAATCCACACCTTTTTCTCCATGCTCCCAAAGATTCTAGTGCCAGCTTCTTCTCTACTGCACCTTTCCTGCATGTGACCTGGGGGCATGACCCGACACTCATCTCCAAAGGCTCTTTCAGGATTTTTATTTTTGGGGAACTTGCACATTGATTCATGCAAATCATCCAATTTGCGAAGTTGTGAATCCACTGCTCTCATTGCGACATGCCCCTCAAGATCTACATTCTAGATTTCCTTCAGCTTTAGAGAACTGGAAAATTCGCACACTCCTCATTCTAAATCTCCCACAGTGACTTTCTCCGTAGCTCGGATCCGGTGCCGCATGTCTTTTTGATCAATGGTTCATGATGACTTCGGGTTTCGGGACTTCGGGCCTTCAGACGAATAACTTTAACAATATTTCAGGGTCTTGACTTCCATAAAAAATTCCCCACCGTCGATCTCTCCCAATGAGATCTGACAGTTGAGGCTTATCATGTGCTTGATAATTTACTTTGGGATTTTTCTTAGGCGCTATACTTCACACAATTTTGGAATTCGGAATTCCCGTGAGCTTCTGATCTAAGATGCTCCTGGAATATCTATCGCTGAAAGATTAAACCTGCTTGTTGCTTACGTTTTCAGCCCAAAATGAGCTTCTTTTGAATATTGTGCTTGGACGCTTATGTGTAGACCATAGACTTGGTTTTCCTACGACCCTTTGACGGTTTTATGTGATAACATTTGGCTCCATAGAGGATGGCATGCTCCATGCGAGATTCCAAGAACACACATTTCCAATGCCTTAGTTGTTGGGTTGTGGAGTCGATCTCAAAAACATCCTACTGAGGACCACAAGATGATATGTACACTATATACTTGAAAATAAATCAAACACACATGCTCCAGACGGAGTTTATTTATATACAATCCTAGGCTAATTAACTTTTTACAAATCACTAGGTGAAAGAAAACTTCCACCTAGCCACCCGGACTGTCTGGTAATATAATTCTTTTCTTTACTACAAATGATCCAGAAAAGGCTAGGGAAGTATGAAAGTTGAATGAGAACATGGCTTTGAACACTAAACATACCCCAAATGATGATAAGATGAATAATTTTTTAGGCTCTAATGCTTTTGGAAAACACAACTCCATATATAACCCCACAGGGTCACAAAATTTATAATCATGAAAGATCAACTGGTAAGAAATTACCTCATGTCCTTCATTGTTTCTCACTCTTCATTTGATGTTTTCAGAGTGTACAGGTGGGTGGAGAACTGATGTGGGTTGGCTAATCCCAGGTGATATCTGCTCATTTACAGGCTCTGGACAAGAGATAAACTACACATTTAGCTCTTCCATTTCTCCTTCATGGCTCTCCCAAGGATCATATTCATAATCATCATATACAGGAACCATGGAAAATATCTTCTCTTTGTCATCTTCACTAGGATATTCATCAAAAGTTGGTTGTTCTTGGTCAGTACTCAACATCACTTCTTCATCATAAGCAGGGTTTCCAAGAACATGTGTTTCAAGGACTGGAATATCCTATGCATTTTCTTCGTAAGAGTAGTGAGAAAAATCTGCCTTCAATTCCTCTATTCTTAGGGAAAGTGATTCTACCAGTTCTATCACCTCCTCCAAGGGATATCCCTCATTCTCACATCTTTCACAAGAATGAACTATGTACTAAACACCATCTATATACTCCTCACAACAATTATGATAGATTAACTTAGAGGAATAATACTTTCGATAATGAGTATTAAAAGTTGCATGAAACTGTTCCAGGGAGGATATGCTAGCAGGGGGCAAGGAGTGATGCCACTCACGAGAATATCCTACTAATGAGAACATGAAAATCTTCAATAATACATCCTCATGATGTATTTCCCACTGAAGGATGAGTTCATGAAACTCATAGAGATGCTCGGGAGGGCTGTCATCTCTATGTTTTCTAAATATGGGCAAAAAACCACCCCACTCTCTATAATAGGAACAACATTTGGAAAACCAGGAACAAAAGAAAAATTAAAAGGAGAAAACCTCCAAGCCAATATGGCTTCCATATGAAAATATGACTTCTTAAAATAGTGGAGTTGCCACTGGATTCTTTAATCATGGAGTCACCAGGTGAATGATATGCAGTCTGAATGTGTCTGGTATTTTTTCACCATCAAAGGCTAGATTGGATCATTGTCGTTCTCCCATGGATATTTTCAATCTGGTTCGACAAAAAAAAACCTTCTTGATAATGATTTCTCTTCTTAATAATCCTCTTTGGGTCATCTTCAGGTGTAGCCAGAGGAAGATGTGGGGTAGACCTCATGTGTCTACCTCTGGAAGCCACAACTAAAATAGTGGAGTTGCCATGGTGAAAGATAATCAATCTGAACAATGTGTCCATATTTTAGGAGCCACAACTAAAATAGTGGAGTCGTCAAGTGCAAGCTGCAATATTCAAGTAACTGATATCTGATGCACCTTCAGAATTAGAATTTATTTGTCATTCTTACCCAGGGAAATGTCTTCAATTCATCCTTGACAATGACGCCATGAATGTTAACATTGAGAGTCACCCTTAGATAGCGGGAGGATAAGCCCAGTACCCATCAAAAATTTTTGGTGGATGTTTGATTTATGTGACTAGAGGTCAAATGGGGAAAACTCAATACATAAATGATTTCAACACATAACTGGACAAGTAATGCATAGGGAAGTGAGGGCCTCATTAACTTCAGTCAATGATTTGAGTTAAGTGTGAGCAGAGGGAAGACTTAGTGAGAGGGGTGAACAAGGATGCTATGGGCATCAGGCTTTAAAGTAGCTTGGTGAAGAAAACCTCATACTCAAGAGAACTCTTGAGCTCAAGCTTCAGACACTGAAATATGGCTAAGAAACATAGTCACAACAACATAATAATCAAAACTACATTATCATGCAACTACAATAGCTCGACTAGATCCTCCATGCCTGATTCATTCAATGTGAGAGGGATTAAGATAACAAGGAAGATGACTAAAACTGGTCACGATACCGCTATAATCAAACCTATATTACAATATCATCACAAACCTTGACTGGATCCTCCATGACCAAGTGTTTTAGCATAGTTTTTACAGAGAAATGAAAAGAGGATGACTTCTATTAATGAGAAAGTATCAAATGTGATACATAACCAAAGAACAACTTCTGGAATCAAAACATTACAAAATAGGAAGCTCTACTCAATCAGTTGATGACCCTAACAAAATATCAAAACTACTTATTTATAGTCAAACCAATCCCCGACTATCAAGAGTGTGATCTGATCACTACATTCAAAGCATTGTGTCTGAGCAGTCTTCTATCAGACTGTGCATGTATCCCTCTGCCAGAAGCGAGCTTAGATTAATATGGGTTGGCAGGAAAATCTTCTCGCAGGGGTACCATGGGCTAACAACTCCAGATCCTCCATGCCTTCCATTTATGGGGTGATCCAAGGTTTCAACCACCAAACCTATTTTCATTAACTACTTTTCCTCGGGGACTCAATGAGACTTAAAGCTCAGAGGGATGCCATGCACTGCTAGCGGTTATTCAAGTAAACTCGACACCTTGAAACTATGATGGTCTTGCTATGTAACCAACGTGGGCATTCTCGACCTCTGGTGTAGATCTTGTGAAATTCACAACTTTTTTTCTGTGCTCCCAAAGATTCTGGTGACAACTTCTTCTCTACTGCACCTTTCCTGCATTCGACCTGGGGCCATGACCTGACACTCATCTCCAAAGACGCTTTCATGATTTCTCTTTTCGGGGAACTTGCACATTTCTTCATGAAAATCCTCCAATTCATGACGTTGCGAATCCATTGCTCTCATCGCCACGTGCCCCTCAAGATCTATGGTCTAGATTGCCTTCATCTTTCGGGAACCAAAAAATTTGCACACTCCTCATTCGAAATATCCTGTAGTGACTTTCTCCGTAGCTCAGATTCGGCACTGTGTGTCCTTTTGATCAATGGCTCATGCTCACTTTGGGTTTCAGGACTTCGGGCCTTCTGACGAATAAGTTTAACAATCTTTCAGGGTCCCGACTTCCACAAAAATTTCACCACCGTCAATCTCACCCAATGAGATTTGATGGTCAAGGCTTATCATGTGCTTGATCTTTGAATTCCATATTTTTCTCCGGCGCTATACTTCACGCAATTTTGGAATTTTGAATGCCCGTGAGACGCTAATCTTCGTTGCTGAAATATTAAACCTGCCTGCTGCTTGCGTTTTCATCCTTAAATGAGATTATTTTGAATTTTGTGCTAGGATGCTTATGTGCATACCACAAAATTGGTTATCCTGTGACCCTTTGACAGTTTTATGTGATAACACAAAGAAAACAAACACTGCAACCAATAATGAATTGAAGAAGAATAAAAAAATAGAAATGGATTTCATCTGTGGAGGATTACTTGATTCAGTAAGAGAAAAGGTTTTTAAATGTTCATCAACTAAAAAAATTTGGGATAAGTTACATAATATCTATTCTTCATCCATCACAGATTCGTAGAATGTCAAAGAATATGCAGGTATAGATCAAGAGGAAAGATGTTCATCATGTCAGACATATTCATAAGAAGAGTACGTAATCAATATAAGTATGTTTTTTTTCTTTAATTGTGAAAAACGTGGACATGTTAAAAATGAATGCCCTGAAGGTAATGACACATAAAATACAATTGAAATACAAGACAATTATGAATCATAATTGATCAGTTCTTCAGATGAACTAAATAAACAAAGAGAAGAAAAAAATTCACTTAATAAAGAATCGATGAAGACAAATAAAAAGTGTTCAAGGTTATGAAGAAGCTCAGTAGGTCATCAAGAATTTAAGAGTTCAGCTATAAGAGGCCAAAAGAGTTGAAGAAACTCTAGAATATCAAAAACCATGTTTAGAAGCCAACATAGAAACACAAAAGTAATAAGTAGAAAAGAGAGAAAATATATTCACATATCATCTCAAGGAAAGAACCGATGACTTAAACTATCTTGAGGAAGAGTTTGGTCAATAAGAGAGAAGACTTGAAGAAGAAATAATTACATTGAAAATCCAACTTGAAGAAGCAAAGAGAAAAAATTATGCAGAAGTACTCAAAGGAAGGAATCATGGTCAACCAGAATCTAAGAAAAATGATAAAGATACATGTTCAATAAGACCCTCCAGATTCAAGACACAAAGAATCTCCAATCATGATCATCCAACGCAGGAATTCAACAGGACTACACCACTCACTCCCAGGTATGTAAATTTATTTTATGGTCATTGTTTTTATTGTACTAAATTTGAACATAAGCTTGTATATTGCATGGCTTACAGAATAAATGTTAAAGAAAGAGATACTTTTGTGGCCCCATGTAACATTGAATGTTAAAAATGTCATAACTATGGAAATATATCTCGTGATTGTGGAAGCATAATCAATACTTCCATGAAAGAGAACAATGATATTAGATATAAGAAAGTGTGGATAAGAAACCAGGAAGAACAAGTGAACAAAGACCAGGTCCCAGAGATCACAATATTTACAATAACACAATATGAATACAAATATACAAGGAAAAAGGAAGATGTTAGATACAAAAAGGTTTGGGAAATAAATGAAAGAAAAGAAGGACAGTTAAATAAGGAATAGGTTTAAGAGATTTTTCTTTCAGGTATTGTAGTGCAAGATGAAGCCACATACACAAATAAATAAGTAAGAGTTTAGAGAGATGTTGAGCCTACCAACAAAGATGATGGTGACTCTGCATCCAAGAGGAAATGTTTCTGATCCATCCACCTTGGAGACTCCCAAAAAATATGTATGAATAGGGGCAGTCTAGATATCATATCTATAGATCAGATATTTATCTTTGATCAATTTGAAGTGTGTTCGATAACAAAATTATAGTATGACAAATTGATCAGTTGAAAAAATTACACACCAAGAAGTTTATGATTGTATTCAGACAAAGATATATTCATCATAGGTTATTCCAGACATGCATAGTTTGGTATGCAGATAGACAAGATCT
Organism: Picea sitchensis; assembly: GCA_010110895.2. Classification (NCBI taxonomy): domain Eukaryota; kingdom Viridiplantae; phylum Streptophyta; class Pinopsida; order Pinales; family Pinaceae; genus Picea; species Picea sitchensis. Next base: position 20,087 of record SNQJ01S0038261.1, on the reverse strand, counting down.
GTGGACACATTTGAGGATCAGTTTCAACCGAGAATAATTTAGAATAGTACAGTGACAGATGGGTCATAATTATGGACACTTTAGTAGTAGACTCATGGATGGATATATGACAATGGATGAGAGAATGGATTCATAGATTGGATTCACATATTTGTTTAGAAATTGGTTCAGATATAAAGGAACATTACCATAATGGATGATAATGATACATGAATATTTGAATGCTTATTATTGAATTCTTTTCATATATGTTACTTCATTAGACAAGAAAACAACAATGGAAGAAAACTCCAAAAGGAAGCAAGGATAGAAATCCCTACATATCATGTATACGACATCTTGCAGAGAAGTCAAGGGAGAGCAATAGAAGCAATAAGATAGGTAGAAATATCATTCAGAGAAGTTGTCAGACAGAGAGGTAAGAACAAAGGTATGATTCATCAGATGCATAGATAGAGATTTAGATTCTTGGAGAGAGAGCACAAAGGCATGTTTCTAGGGGGAGCAAGGGTCACATGTGAAGCATGAGCGATATACTTCAATGTTTTATCAAAGGGAAGATATTATTCAGATGTAGGTAGAGAGAGTAATCTTAGGCTTAAAGACACAAAGAAAGATCAAAGGAATTTAGATAGGGGAAGAAACCCCAAGGATAGTTTAGTCAAAAGGAGAAACCCCAAAGGGAGATAACCTTTTCCATTGATGTAAAATGGGGAGAGATAGAAACATTAATGAGGAATATGAGAATGAATTTTATTATGACTAAGTGTTTCCATCAATGTTGGTGTTGGCATCAATGCCAAAGGGGTAGATTGTTAGGCAGTTGGATTAGGTTTATGGAAAGTTGGTTTGGACTGTTTGTTGTTATTGACGTCAACCCTTGGAGAGTGATATTGTAGATTGATTTCAACCTTTAGTGATTGATGTCAACCCTTGGAGAAGTTAGGTAGTGAATTATGATAGAACAAAGGTATGGGTAAGGGACCTAAGTTTATTTTAGGTATAAAGGCATGAAGATATATGAATATTCACATAAGACTATTCTAGATGGATAGTACATGTCATTCCACTTCTGGTGATATGTGGAATGTCACATAACTCCTCACGGTTAGAGAGTTACGTCCATGTGAAGCTGGAGAACCCTCATGAGTTATATAGAAGATCCTAGAAGGTCAAAGAAGTCAATTATTATAGAAGCTCCTAGAAGAAGTGTACTAGTGAAATTGATGATAACTATGAGTTAATCAGGGTAATAGTTGTTGCATTCAGAAAGTAATTAAAAATAAATTAGCTGCAATAAGAAGTTGTGAGTTTGGTAATTGTGGTAAAGTAGTTGGGATGAGAAGATTGAATAGTGAAAGTGGTTGACCAAGAAATAAATTAAATAATAAAGTTGTTGCAAAAAGAAGTTAGCTAAGGGAAAATAAGTTACGAATTGACTAATTATAGAAAAGTTAGTTGGAACAAGAAGTTGTGAATAAGGAGTAATTATTTAAATAATTAAGTAGTCAAAGTGGTTGCAAAGAGAAATTTTTAAATAATAAAGTGGTTGCGACAAGAAGTGGATATATTACTATTTGTAGATAAAGTGGTTGCAAGTGGACAAGTGGTTATAAGTTGTTTATCCCTAAAAGAAGGAAATTGGGTTAAGTTAGTTAGAAGGAAACCCCTTGAGGAAGCTACTTGGAAAATATAAATAAGAGATCAAGGCTCTCCCATTAGCACCTACACTACCTATTTGAATATAATTGAATATATATATTGTGAAAGGTCTATTGCAGGTACACATTGATACATAAATTTACCCAAGTATAAGGTAGAAAAGGAAGGTTGATGGCGAAAGTTTCGGAGCTATAGGAATACTGAAAAAAAACCCTGTTTTCGGAGGCATACGTGGGATGACTGTAGAAAGATATCATACATACGTGGGATGAAAATAGAAGAGGTAGCGTACGTATGTGGTTTTTACATGAAAAGGAAGTATACATTTGAAAAAACGCATGAAAAAATAGAGTGGATATTAGTACTAGGTTCCTAAAGTCTGAAGCAAGTTCCCAGATCAACATTCTACAGGTTTTCATGAGTAAAGGTATGTCATTTTTGTATTTGGTTGAGGCTTGAATCTTGGATGATATGGGACATGCTTAAGGTATGTCTTGGATGCCTATGATGTACATGATTGAGGGTTTTGGGTTGTCAAGTTATAGTGAAGTTGTTGGTTAGTTTGAGGCAGATATGTTGTAGTATATGGTTGGTACATGTGTGAGTATTATTGGTATATCATATGGTACATTGTGAGAGGATTTTGTTAGTGGTATTCATATATGATTGGTACACACTTGAGGCTACATAACAGTGAAGTTTTGGCACATGGTTTGATGTAAGATTTTATGGTATTTGGATCATGGATTGTGTGATGTATTTATATAGGAATTTTGTTGGTTATATTGGTATATATCTTTGGTATATGGTTGAGATAGATGTTAGGACATATAGTTATTGAGTTGGAAAATACATGAGGTGTATGGTATGGTGATTTTGGTACATCTTGATGAGTCATAATTTGACTTGTTGATACATGATTGTAACATGTGTGGTGCATTGTTAGAGGCACTTGCTAGTAGTGTTGTTGATACATGATTAGTACATGTGTAGTGGATTGTTAGAGGGACTTTATAGTAGTGTTGTTGATACATGATTGATACATGTGTGGTGCATTGTTAGAGGCACTTTCTATTAGTATAGGTGACACATGATTGGTACATGTTTGGTACATGTTTAGAGGCACTTGCTAGTAGTATTTGTGACACATGATTGATACATGCTTGGTAAATGTTTAGTGGAACTTTCTAGTAATAATTGTGACACATGATTGGTACATGATTGGTACATTTATAGAGGCACTTACTAGTAGTATTGTTGACACACGGTATATGGATGGTGTGGCATAGATTTCTTGATATATTAGTGTTATCCACAATTTTGGTCATTGTGATGATGTCATAGTGATGTCATGATGATATCAAATCAAACTCCTCATTAAAGAACTCCTTCCTAAAGAGGGTTTCTCTTATCTATTTCCAGAAATCATATTTTGAAGATAGTTCGCAGGCTGCATATATACTCTCCTGCGAGAATGATACATTCCCGCATGCTTCATTCAACTAGGGTGCGGACTTCTCACACTGTAATCATTGCCAAGGTGCGAACATCTTTTTACAAAGGAAAAAGCTAAGATTCTTGAGCCTTCTAGAAGCGAATCTTCTAGAAGGATGAGTTGGTATTCGAATGGTTGTTAAGAAGCTGGCATTCCAGATTTATTGGGATCATTCTTATCCTAGCAACTAACCTATTCTCTCTTATAAATTGATGAGAATACTCATGGAAAGGGTTAATAAGANTATATGATGCAATAAAATATTAATAATGAAATTATGAACATTGTTTAATAAGGTAAAGGAATATACATTGTGGTTAAAAAGATTAATAAGTGGTATAAATTGCTCATTACTAATTCACCCCCCTATTAATAATCCAACAATTGGAATCAGATCAGTCTCCTTCAAGAGACAATTTAACCATTGGAAGGAGGTCATGGAATATACTAAGAATGGATTACCATTGTTTAATGGTAACAATGGTCTAAAGTATGAGATGTGGAGCATAGGGATGAGAACCTTTTTAGAGTCACATGGATATGATATTTGGTATTCAGTTGTGATAGGATATAACGCTACAAAGAAAAAAAAGACTGCAGCTAAGAAGGAATTCAAGAAGAGTAATAAAATAGCAATGGATTTCATCTAGAAAGGATTACCTGATTTGGTAAGAGAAAAGGTTGGTAAATGTTCATCAACTAAAGAAATTTGGGATAAGTTACATGATATCTATTCTTCACCCATCATCTTCACCCATCACAGATTTATAGTATGTCAAAGAAGATGCAGTTATAGATCAAGAGGAAATATGTTCATCATGTCACACAGATTCAAAAGAACAAGAGTACGTAATCAATAGAAGTATGTTGTTTTTCTTTACTTGTGAAAAATGCAGACACCTTGAAATTGAATGCCTTGAATGTAATGAGACAAAAAAGACAATTGAAATAAAAGAAAATTATGAAGCATAATTTATTAGTTCTTTAGATGAACTTAAGAAAGAAAAAGAAGAAAACAAGTCACTTAATACATAATTGATGAAGAAAAATAAAAGTGTTCAAGGTTCCGAAAAAGCTCAGTAGGTCATCAAGAATTTAAGAGCTCTGCTAGAAGAGGCCAAGAGAATTGAAGAAACTATAGAATATCAAAAGAAGTGTTTAGAAGCCAACATAGAATCACAAAAGGAAGAAGCAAAAAATATAGAAATTATACTGACAAATCATCTCAAGGAAGGAAACGATAACTTAAACCATCTTGAGGAAGAGTTTGGTCAAGAAGCGAGAGGACTCGAAGAAGAAATAATTACATTGAAAATCCAACGTGAAGAAGCAAAGAGAACAAAAGAATTCATGAAGTCTCAGATAATGAAGAATTAATAAGATTTTTAGAATCTTGAAGAACAAGTTGTCACATTGAGAAGTAAAATCACCAAGCTCAGTAATAATGTTGAAGATATAGAAACATTCACATCAGTTGTAGAGAATGAAGTGAAGCATTCTAGGGTGCCAGAAAAGGAGAATGAAGAAAAGAGAAAAAAATTATGCATAAGTACTCAAAGGAAGGAATCATGGTCAACCAAAATCTAAGAAAACCGATAAACATACATCTTCAAGAAGACCCTCCACATTCAAGACACAAAGAAGCTTAAATCATGATCATCCAAGGCAAGAATTCAACAAGACTACACCGTTCACTCCTAGGTATGTAAATTTATTTTATGGTCATTGTCTTTATTGTACTAAATTTGGACATAAGGTTGTAGATTATAGGGCTTATGGAACAAATGTTAAAGAAATAAATACTTATGTGGCTCCATGTAACATTGAATGTTACAAATGTCATAACTATGGAAACATAGCTCATGATTGTAGAAGCATGATCGAAAATTCCATGAAAGAGAACATGAATATCAGATATAAGAAAGTATGGATAAGAAAATAAGAACAAAAGGTGAAAAAAGACTAGGTCCCAGAGGTCACAAGATTGGCAATAACACGAGATGAAGAAAAATCTATAAAGAAAAAGGAAGATGTCAGATATAGAAAGGTTTGGAAAATAAATGAAAGAAAAGAATGATGTGTAAATAAGGAATAGGTTCAAGAGATTGTGCTTTCAGGTATTGTAGTGCAATATGAATCCATATACAAAAATAAATAAGTCATAGTTCAAAGAGATGTTGATCCTACCAACGAATATGATGATGACTGTACATTCGAGTAGACACTTTTCTAAGCCATCCAACTTGGACACTCCCAACAAATATGTATGGTGAATAGGGGGAGTCTGGATAACATCTCTATAGATCAGATATTTATCTTTCAAGCAGTTTGAGGTGTGTTCGATAGTAGAAGTATAGTATGACAAATTGATCAGTTGACAAAATTATACAGGAAGAAGTTTATGATTGTATTCAGATAAATATATCTTCAGCACAAGTTGTTCCATACATGCATAGTTTGGTATGCAGATAGAGAAGATCCGTGGAAAAATTGGATGATCATTTGCAGCCGAGAAAACTTTAGAACAATACAATGACAGATGGGTCATCATTATGGATAGTTGAGTAGCAAAGTCATGGACAGATATATGACAGTGGATGAGAGCATGGATTCAGATATTGGATTCACATATTTTTTCAAAGAGTGGTTCTGAAAGTGGTTCAGAGATAAAGGAACATTTCCATAATGGATGATAATGATACATGAATATTCAAGTTCTTATTCTTGAATGATTTTCATATATGTCATTTTATTACACAAGGACACACCAATGGAAAAAAACTCCAAAAGGAAGCAAGGATAAGAATCCCTACATATCATCCACACAATATCTTACAGACAAGTCAAGGGAGAGAATTAGTATCAAGAAGACAAGAAGAAATATCATTTAGAGAAGTTGTCAGATAGAGAGGTAAGAATAGAGGTATGATTCATCACATCGATAGAGAGTTATATTCTTGGAGAGAGAGAATAGAGGCATGTTTCCCAAGGCAACGATGGTCACAACAAAAGCATGAGCGATATGAATTCACCGTTTCATCAGAGTGATACTATTTTGTCAAAGGGGACGATATTATTCAAATGTAGGGAGAGAGAGTAATCAAAGGATTAGAGACACATATAAATATCAAAGGAATTTAGACATGGGGATCATCCCCAAGGATATTTCAGTCAAGGGGAGTAGCCCCAAAGGCAGATACCCTTTTCCATTGATGTCAAAGGGGGAGAGATAAAAAAATTGATGATGAATATGAGAATGAATGTTATCATGACTAAGTGTTTCCATCAATGCCAAAGGGGGATATTGTCAGACAATTGGGTTAGGTTGATGGAAAATTGGTTTGGATTGTTGGTTTTCATTGATGTCAACCCTTGGAGAGTGATATTGTAGATTGATTTCAACCCTTAGTGATTTATGTCAACCCTTGGATAATTCTGGTAGTGAATTCCGGTAGCACAAATGATCCAAGATATTTTCATCGAGTGACTTACAAATAATTACATTAAATGAGCATAAATTAAAGTGGACCATTAAATAAGGAAAAGATAAAAAAATGAAGAGACATAAGCATCATATATGAACAAAAAAACTTGATAATGAAGTTCTTCCCTGGTGGACTACGTCTCTGGGTCCTTCTCTCAAATGGGTAGGCTCTTTCATTAACTCAGCAAAATAAATTGGCAAAATACATAAGTATACCTATTCTGAAATAAAGCTACATAAATAATGCTCAGATAAGAAAACAAACAACACCACTAAATTTGTGGTGTCACATTACCCAAAAATGAGTGTCTCCATGCCTCGATCCGACTCTGGCACTCCCAAGCCCAAGAATAAATTTGTCTCAATTTTCATGCCCTCTGCAACTTGCATTAATGACTGTACTTTCATCATTTTCCATGCCCAAATGGTCGTACGGTACGGGCGCCTCCTCTCGGTGGTTGGGTGGATGGAACATTTAATAATTTGTTTGGGCATTGGTTACAATGTGTAGTCCATAACCTATTGCTTAGGTAGGATATGTTAAGGCACTTGTGTGGGAGGAGGTTCTGGGGCAAAACTCATGACCTCCCTTTTGGGCTTTGTATTTGTTACAATATATATACTTACACATAGTTGGTTTTTCCAATTTAGAGGTAGCTCTATATTCATAACCAAACGATTAACTATGGCCAAGTTTGGCGTGGTCCGCTAGATTTGGTGGACCCTCCCAACTATTTTTTTTTCAATTTTTTGCTCACGGGTTGTCTTTGGGAATTTCCCTCCTGCCATGTGCCAACCTCTGATTGGGACACGTGGTGGCGCCTCACTGGTCCACATTACCACCTACCAAGTAATCATGCCACATCAACATACATACTTCCACGTGTCATGATCTGATTGGTCCACGGATCGGTCCAAAAATGCCAAAACTGGGTGACACTTGGCAGCCTTTGGTGCTGCCACATCATCATACTAACATCAACATGCCACATGTCACCTTCCTGATCCTTCCATGTGTACTTTATGTATGCTGATTTCATCCGTACATATGTTGACGTCAATAGTACGGATGTTGACTCATCCCCTACTGACTGGGCTAGGTTGACCAAACTTTGACCATAAATATCTTTCAATCCGTAACTTCGTTGGATGATTCATTTTCACCGTTAGAAATATTGTGATGCTCTCTTCACGATCATGTCATTTTCATTAAATTTTAGGAACATTGAATTTTTCCCTTTCCCTATCTGTTGAAGCCATTTTGAATGTTCTAAGTTGCCTCTATGAGTTCTGGGTGGTTCTTAGCCTTCTCTGGATCCTTTTTGGATCACACCTTCCCATTGAGAGATTTTTGGACCACCAAAAGATTTCATCAATAAATAGGTAAGTGAGGGAATAGTCCCCTCACATTTTCCTTCTCTATCCACTTTGCCTTGCTTGGATGTGTGTCATTTAAGCCTACTGAAAGATAATCAACACCACCCCTGCGTGAATCCCTTGTCCTCCTATCCAGGATGATATATTACTGTAACTCATCCAAGTACTCAGGTGAAAATTCATCAACTTAAGGTATTAAAACTTCCTCATCTTGATCCATGATCATGGGAGGCTCAAAAAGTTTCCAGTTCTCAACGTTCACAACTAAGTAAATCTGCATGTAAGGTGGAACATCCAGACAAAAAACATTGGTACCACTTTTCTCCAAGATAGTGAAGGGTCCATAACATATGGGATTGATTTTCTTGCCTTAATCCTTCAATCTCTGCTTATTGATGTGAAGCCATACCCGGTCTCCAACCTGGAATTGATGATTAACCCTATTTTTATCATGCCAAGATTTATACTATGCTTCACTTTTATCTAACTGTTCCCTGACTACCTAGTGTATCTACTGGATCCCTTGGAAGAAATTACAGGATTTGTCCTCTGTTTGTTCTTCATTCACATCAACATCTCTCCCATACATCAAGTCCAAAGGAATCTTTGGTAGGTACCCAAAACATGTATCAAAAGATGAACTTTGGGTGGATGAATGTAAAGCGCGATTGTAATAATGTTTTACGTAGGGTATGTGTTCATCCCATAACTTGGGATGCTTGCTGCAGTAGCCTCGAAGAAAAAGTACCACTGTTTGGTTTACCACCTATGTTTGTCGATCAGTCTGTGCATGCAAAGTAGTGCTCCTTTTCAATTTGGTGTACATCATCCTCCACAAGCCTCTTCCAAAATTCCCCAAGGAATCAAGTATCTCGATCCGAGACAATGGATGTGGGTAACCCAAAGTGAACCCAAACATATTGAAATAAAATATTAGCAGTCTTCTCAACAGTGATCTGCTTTTTACATGGCATCAAGATACACATATTGCTGAACCTATCCACTACAACATACAAATAGTCATGACCCCCTTTGGTCATTGGTAAACCCCCTACAAAATCCATGGAGATACATTCCCATGGATGGGATGGAACAGGAAGTGGTGAGTATAGCCCCAGTTTTCTATTAGTGGGATTACAAGTAGAACACATCACACACCCCTTTACATATGTAGTTACAATTTCTTTCATTTAATACCAGTAACAAAACCTATGAAAATGAGCCATAGTTTTTCCTACCCCAAAATTCCCAGACACAAGAGAAGTGTTAGCTTATCGTATTACATGGACTCGTTCACTTGTAGGAATACATAAATTTCCAAGATGGTAGAGTAGTTTTCCCTGCAGACAATAGTTCTCTACCTGTGCACCAAGGGTTAGGTTCTCATATACTTCTTTAAAATATTCATTGGTGGAATATTGTTCTTCATAGCTATCATGAGATAAAGAAGCATTATTCAAAATAATAGAAGTAGTAATAAGACATTTATAAAGAATATCGTCTACCTTGTTACTTGTACCCTTTTTGTACTTGATTACCAAATGAAATTGTTGTAGAAAACCAATCCATCTATAATTTTGATATTGTTGCAACTTGTTCTATGCTTGGAGATACTGTAAAGGTTGGTGATCTGTATTTATTATTTTTTCCTTCCCCAACAGGTAGTGCTTCCATTTCTTTACTCTCTGGACTAATGCATACAACTCTTTATCATATGTAGGATAGTTAACAACAACTTGGTTAAAATTTTCAGAGTGGTAACATATAGGCTTACAATATTGCATTACTACTGCACCCATGGCATATCCACTGGAATATGTATCGATCTCAAAAGGATATTGAAGATTTGACAGTGCTAATACCAGTGCGGTACTAATATTCTCCTTCAAAGTGTCGAAATCTTTTTGTTACTTTCCTTCCCTCTGAAAAGTGTTCTTCAAACTGGTTAAGGCATTAAAAGGATCTTCTATGAAGGATAAGTTGGAAATGGATCTCCTCCAATACTGGACTACACCTAAGAAGCTTCAGACTTCGCTTACACTTTTTGGAAGAATCAATTTTTAATTGTCGTCCTCCTACAATATGACCTAAGTACACAAGTGTATTCTTTCCAAATTCACATTTAGAAAATTTTACATACAACTTTTTCCTTTGCAAAGTATCCAATACTTGACTTACATTCCTCACATGTTCATCCCATGTCTCGCTAAAAATAAGAATGTCATCTAAATATACAATCACAAAGTCATCTAGGAAACGCCTGAATACATCATTCATCACACACACGAAAGTTGTTGGAGCATTACAAGGCCCAAATGGCATAACTAACCACTCAAACAATCCCTGTTTGGTTTTAAAGGAAATTTTCCATGTGTCCTGTTCTACGACCTTGATTTGAGGATATCCACTACGCAAATCCATCTTAGTGAAATAAACAACATTCTTCAATTGATAAAGTAAATCATATATACAAGGAAGAGGGTATCAATTTTTCACCCTGATTTTATTTAAGGCCCAGTAATCAACACACATTCTCCATGTGCCATCCTTCTTTGGCACCATCACGATCACATAACCACAAGGATATGAGCTGGTCCTGATGACCCCTTGATCCAACAAGCCCTGTACCTTCTTCTTGATATTTTTCACCTCCACAATTGACATCATGTACATGCCCACATTAGAAAGAGGACAATCCTGCTGAAGATGTATCTCATGTTAGATTTCCCTCTTAGGAGGTAATCCATCAGGTACCTGAAAAATATCATCATACTTAGAAACAATATCAATTAATTCCTTTTTACGAGATGGATCACATCCTTGGAAAGAGTCAGATGTCCCGATATATTTCTCTCTTATGACCATGAGTACATATATCTTATTAGTGTTTATGAGTCTTTTCATTTTCCCTGCACTAACAAGTGTTGTATTTACCCTCATGCTGTGAGATCTTACAATATATTCCACTCCCCCTTTAGTAAGGTGGTATTTTTTCTCATGACGAAAGAAGAATAGTTTTATATCATAAATATAAGGACTTCCCAACACCATTCCACATATATCAAGTGGTACAACATCCAAATCCACTTCATCAATCAACTTTGAAGAAATAGAAAATCTGACCCTACATTGTTTGGTGAAATTAAGTTTTTCTTTATCACATAGCCAACCAATAGGATAAGGCTTCGGATGTGGTTTCGTTTCAAGACCCATATTCTTCACAAGTGATTCATATATTAAGTTTACTTGGGAACCCATATCAAATAATGTATCCATCTTAGCGTGTTTAGATACAACTCTTATGTGAAATAATTCATTCCTCTTTCATTCATCAACATGAGATTCATTATTGGAACTTGAACTAGCATGAAGGGAATCTTTACCTTGTACTCCAACCATTGTGATCTTTCCTTCATCTCCTGAATCGAAACCAAGATCTTGTTGCACTGTAGCAATGATTTTTTCTTCCCCTTTCCACCGAACTGTTTGGGTTTATTTTCTGGATGCAGTTTCCAACATTGTTCTTCATCGTGACCGCTTTTATTGCAATGAGTGCAAGATGGATTTTCTCTTCTCTCATTACTGTGGCGGTCTTCTTGTCCTTCCTTTTAAACTTCTTAAAATTTTTATGTGGGAGATTGGAAGGTTTCTTTGTGGGATCTTCTTGAACATGTTTCCCCCTATTCTCAAGGTTGGTGTCTTGAACACAAACTTCGTCAAGACTATTGAGGTTAAACAAGAGAAAACTATGATGAATATAACTATGAATTGCGCCAATATACTTCATTAAAGTTTCATAATAATCCAAAGGAATGTTCATTGCAAGAGATTTCTTCCTAAATTCTTCTATGAAACTTTGTACAGTTTGAACTTTACTTTGCCTAAAATTTTTCCATTCCATCATTGCTTTATGTAAATACCCTAATGGATAAACTTGATTCCTTATCACTAATTTAAATTCCGACCATGAAGAAAGACGATTACCACACTTACTTCTATCTTGAGGCTTGCTCTCCCACCACATGAGAGCAATGCATTCCAATCGAAGAGAATCCAATTGCACTTTAACTTCTTCTTCATCAATATGTTTAACACGACAATACACTTCAACCTATCAGATCCAATTATCTAGCTTTTCAGGATTAGCATCTCGATTAAACATAGGTAAAGAAAATTTTACATCAAGCTTTAATAACGGTTTTTTAAAAGAGGCTTTATGGATAGAATGATGAGAATGATGAGAATGCTCAGAGGAAGAAGAACTAGAACTCGAAGGTGAAGACGGAGGCTCATGAGGGTATCCTCCATCCCCTTGGTTTACCAAAGCATCATCATCTGCATGCACTTCCTTTTTATTCCCTTTATTTTTCATCCTCTTCTCATAATATCCATACATTCATTCGACCATTTTTGACATGCAATAAAAGATCATGTGAAATATTTTCTCCTATTCATCACACTTGTCATATTCTTTCATTTTCTTCCTTCGGAATGCACGACCAACTTCGAGATTGAAAGTATTAAGAGTTCCTTCACCCTGCTTATGCTTGGCCCTAGTAAGAATTCACGCTCAACAATTCAAGTCAAAGATGATTGCTCTGATACCAACATGATCCGTGATCTTTTCATCAAGTGACTTATAAAGAATTGCATTAAATGAGCATAAATTAAAGTGCGCCATTAAAGAAGGAAAAGTTCAAAAATGAAGTGACACAAGAATCATATTTGAACAAAAAAACTTGATAACGAAGTTCTTCCCTGGTGGAATACGTCTCTGATTCACGCTCTCAAATGGGTAGGCTCTTTCATTAACTCAGCAAAAGAATTTGGAAAAATACATAAGTATACCTCATTCTGAAATCAAGCTGCAAAAATAATGCTTAGATTAGAAAACAGACAACACCATTGAATTCGTGGCATGAAATTACCCAAAAATGATTGTGTCCATGCTTCGATCTGACTCCGGCACTCCTAGTACCAAGAAGAAATTTTTCTCTGTTTCCATGCCCTCTGCAACTTGCATTAATGACTATACTTACATCGTTTTTCATACCCAAATAGACATACGGTACATGTGCCTCCTCTCGATGGCTGGGTGGATGCGACATTTAATAATTTGTTTGGGAATTGGTTACAATGTATAGTCCGGTTCCTGTTGGTTAGGGTGGATATTTTAAGGCCCTTGTGTGGGAGGAGGTTCTAGGGTCAAACCCGTGGCCTCCCTTTTTGGGATTTGTATTTGTTACAATATATATATTTACACATATTTGGTTTCGCCAGTTTAGCGATGGTGCTATATTCATAACCAAATGATTAAAAATGGTTAAGTTTGGCGTGGTCCACCAAATTTGGTGGACCTGCCAAACTAATTTGTTTTCAAATTTTTTCTCACGACCTATCCTTGGGAATTTCCCACCTGCTACGTGGAGGTCTCTGATTGGGCCACGTGGTGGCCCCTCAATGGTCCACATTTCCACCTTCCAATTCATCACGCCACATCATGCCTCCATGTCTGCGTATGGACTTTACAGACTACCACATGGCATGATCCAATTGGTCCACGGATCGATCCAAAAATGCCAAAACTGGGTGACACATGGCAACCTATGGTGTTGCCACATCATCATGTTGATATCATGATGATGTCTACATGCCATGTGTCATCTTCCTTCTCCTTCCACATGTATTGTACAAATTTTGACATCATCTGTATGGATGCTGACATCAACAGTACAGATGGTAACTCATCCCTTGATGACTGGGCTGGGTTGACCAAACTTTGATCGTGAATATCTTTCAATCCGTAACTCCATTTGATGAGTCGTTTGTGCCATTAGAAATATTGTGACACACTCTTCGCAATATTGTCATTTTCACTGAGTGTTGGGAACTTTTATTTTTTTCCCTTTCTATGTCTGTCGAAGCCATTCTGAGTGCTTTGAGTTGCCTCTATGAGTTATGAGTGGTTCTTTTCCTTCTCTGGATCCTTTTTGGATCAAAAAAGGTATAGGTAAGGGACCCATGTTTGTTTCAGGTATAAAGGAATGAAGATCAATGAATATGCAAGCAAGACTATTCTATATGGATATTACATGTCATGCCATTTCTAGTGATATGTGGAATTTCACATAACTCCTAATGGTTAGAGAGATATAGCCATGTGAAGTTGGAGAAACCTCATGAATTATATAGAAGATCCTAGAAGGTCAAAGAAGTAAATTATTCTAGAATCTCCTAGAAGAAGTGTACTAGTCAAATTGATGATAACTAGGAGTGAATCATGGGTATAGTTGTTGCATTAAGAAAATAATTAAAAATAAATTATTTACAGTGAGAAGTTGTGAGTTTGGTAATTGTGGTTAAGTAGTTGTGATGAGAAGATTGAATAGTCAAAGTGGTTGACCAATAAATAAATTAAATAATAAAGTGGTTGCAAAAATAAGTTAGTTCAAGGATAAATATGGTAAATTAATATACATTGTGGTTACAAGGATTAATAAGTGGTATAAATTACTCATCATTGATTCACCCCCCCCGCTCAGTAATCCAACAATTGGAATCAGAGTTGGTTCCTTCAAGGGACAGTTTAACCACTAGAAGGCGGTCATGGAATATACTGAGAATGGAGTACCACTGTTTAATGGTCAAAATGGTCTAAATTATGAGAAGTGGAGCATAGGGACGAGAACCTTTTTATATGCACAAGGATATGATATTTGGTATTCAATTGTGACAAAATATAATGCTACAAAGAAAACAAAGAGTGCAACCAAGAAGAAATTGAAGAAGAATAACAAAATAGCAATGGATTTCATATGGGAAGGATTCCCTGATTCGGTAAGAGAAAAGGTTCATAAATGTTCATCAACTAAATAACTTTGGGATAAGTTACATAATATATATTCTTCACCCACCACAGAGTCATATCATTTCAAGGAAGATGCAAGTACAAATCAAGAGGAAAGATTTTCATCGTGTCAGATAGATTCAGAAGAAGAAGAGTACATAATCATCATAAGTATGTTGTTTTGATTTAATTGTGAAAAACAAGGGCATCTTGAAATTGAATGCCCTGAAGGTAATGAGACAAAAAATTCAATTGAAATAGAAGACAATTATGAAGCTGAATTGATCATTTATTTAGATGAAATAAAGAAATAAATACAAGAAAACAAGTCACTTACGAAATAATTGATGAAGCAAAAGAAAAGTGTTCAATGTTCCAAAGAATCTCAACAGGTCATGAATAATTTAAGAGCTCAACTAGAAGAGGCCAGAAGAATTGAAGAAAATCTATAATATCAAAATCAATGTTTAGAAGCTAGCATAGAAACACAAAAAGAAGAAGCAGAAAAGAGAGAAAAGATATTGATATCATCTCAAGGAAAGAACCAATGACATAAACTAGTTTGAGGAATAGTTTGGTCAAGAAGAGAGAAGAATCAAAGAAGAAATAATTACATTGAAAATCCAACTTGAAGAAACAAAGAGAACAGAAGAAGTCATGAAGTCTCATATAATGAAGAAAGAAGAAGATGTTGAGAATCTTGAAGAAGAAGTTGTCACGTTGAGAAGTAAAATCGTCAATATCAACAAGAACATTGAAGAGACAAAAACATACGTATTAGTTATAGAGAATGAAGAGAATCATTCTAGGGTGCTAGAAAAGAAGAATGAAGAAAAGAACAAAAGTTATGCAGAAGTACTCAAAGGAAGGAATCATGGTCAACCATAATATAAGAAAACTGATAAAGATATATCTTCAATAAGATCCTCCACATTCAAGACACAAATAAGATTCAATCATGATCAACCAAGACAATAATTCAACATGACTGCACCATTCACTCCCAGGTATGTAAATTTCTTTTATGGTCATTGTTTTTATTGTAGTAACTTTGGACATAAGGTTGCAAATTGTAAGGATTATCGAAGAAATGTTAAAGAAAGGAATACTTATGTGGCCCATGTAACATTGAATGTTACAAATGTCATAACTATGAAAACATAGCTCACGATTGTAGAAGCATGATCGATAATTCCATGAAAGAGAACATTGATATCAGATATAAGAAAGTATGGATAAGAAAATAGGAAGAATAGGTGAACAAAGACCAGGTACCAGAGATCACAATATTGGAAATAACACAAGATGAATACAAATATACAAAGAAAAAGGAAGATGTCAGATACAGAAAGGTTTGGAAAACAAATGAAAGAAAATAAGTATAGGTAAATAAGGAACATGTTTAAGAGATTGTGCTTCCAGGTATTGTAGTGAAAGATGAATCCAAAGATAGAAATAAATAAGTCAGAGTTTAGAGATATGTTCAACCTACCAACGAAGATGATGATGACTTTGCATCTAAGCAGAGACTTTTCTGAGCCATCCGTCTTGGAGACTCCTAGAAAATATGTATGGTGAACAGGGGGAGTCTAGATAGCAGCTCTACATATTAGAGATTTATCTTTCAAGAAGTTTTAAGTGTGTTCAATAGTAGAAGTATAGTATGACAAATTGATCGGTTGAAGAAATTACACAGGACGAATTTTATGATTGTATTCAGACAAAGATATCTTTAGCACAGGTTGTTCCAAACATGCATATTTGCGTATGTGTAACATCCCGCTCTCGCGCACTGAGAAACTTATTCTTTGAGGACACTTGCTCGCAAGTGATCTGAAATTTTATGATGTTAAAAAATTTATCCTTGATTATGATGCGTTATGATAGATGACATGATTTTTTAATGCTTGACGTAGACAAGTGATTTTAACTCAGTTTTATTGAGTGTGCAGGGTTTATGGACCTTGAGGATGCGGAGGCGTCGGTGGAACCCCCTTGGACTCTGGATTGAGTCAGGGAGTGTGCTATTGGGTTGATTTATTTACTGTGATATTTGATTTGATTTGATGATATGATGTTGACATTTCTGACATGATTGTTGATGATGAAAGCTGACGATATCTTGTCGACCAGACTCACATATGGAGTAAAGGGGAAACACATGATTTCCAGAGAGGTTGAGAGAGAGGTGTGGACAACAACCCTACCATAGCCTACTAGCACTCCCGTAGTGGCTCGAACTGTAGGTCAACAATTACCTAGTTCGAGAGGTTCCACGATGCCGTGAGGGAAGACTGTGACAGTCGCTCATGATGATTCTAAGGGGCGCGCAATAAGGCGGGGGCCTTATTCCATAGAGCCCTTAGTCTCCCACAAGTTCACCTGGTGGAGTGTTGACTCCAG
>SNQJ01S0038260.1:46148-59358 GCA_010110895.2 Picea sitchensis | reverse complement strand
GAAATTTGTGCCCAAAAATTCTGCCAAGACTGTATGAAAATACCAGCACGAAAATACCTTGAAAAATGTGCCAGCACCTCGAAAAATGTGCCCAAAATTTATGACAATATGACCCCTTGAATTATGTGCATGTCCGTACGGACTGTATGAATTTTCTATGCCCAGAAAATCGTGCCCAGCTCATTCCTCGATTTTTTTGCCAATTAATGTTTTACGACAGCCTTGGAATGCATGCCAATACTCTAAAAAAAACGCAGTTGTTGTCCTCCTTGATTTCTATGCACATTTAATGTTGTACAACCTTCAGAAATCCGTACGGTACACCCTGTTCTTCCTTGCTGTCTGTTGCCTTAAAATCCATGCTACTCTTTGCCTTGGGATGCATGCTCTCCTTCAGCAAATGATGTCTCTCTTTCTCAAGTTCGACCTCTCTTTTCTCTCTCTTCCTCTCTCAACAAGAAATGGATGAACAACCCAAGAATGGGTGCGCCCCCTTGCCCTAATCAACCTGATGAGGGAAGGTGAGGGGTTTTCTAATCTAACAGTTGAGATTAGATTAGATGGGTGGCTGAGATTTGGTGTCTCTTCACTCACCCTCACTTTAGTCATAAAGTCACATTTTAATTTGCATCTCACATATTAAATGACTAGGACCCACATTAGGCACTTTCTCCCCCCTTATGCGCCTAGGGAAGAGAAACACTTGCCTTGGTACTTTATTTAATTAAAAATTTAACAGGGATATCGAGCTCATTGTCTAAAAATTTCATAGTCTTATCATTTAAACTACATGAAATAGTCTAGTCATTAAATTGTACATGAAATAACATTTATGAAATAAAAGAAATAGATGCTTAGCTTCTACAAGATTTTGAATAATTTCCCTTCAACATGACATGTAAAAGTTACTTCCACACCAATTCCTTCCAAAAGTTGTCTTTGTTTTTCAATTAATGGTCCTACATTACTTATTATGAAAAAATTAGTCCAGTTTAAATATTCTAAAATCTATGCAATTGTGTCAAAATTTAGATATGCATGTAAGTTCAAGAATGTGAAAAAAATGAAAATTTTAGTGTACTTTGGTTTGGAAGAGGAGATTTCATTTTTTTTGGATACATTTGTATTTGGAAGTATCTCTATACTAGTGTAGATCCATCTTCATTATAGATATAGCATGCATTAAGAGGATTCAAATCCCTCAAAATGCAAACTCTTTTTAGAGTGTAAAACATAATGGAATATTTGCACCTCGTTTCTCTTAATAATTTTTTATTATATCATCACTGAAAGCAATATACCATATTATTTTGTGGTATATCATCTTTGAAATACAAGTAGATATTGCATTCTTTATTTCCATGGTTGGAACAAATCAATAATGTAAACCTCTATCTTCTACATTTTGAAACTTTTTTCATTTTGATAACCTATTAAAAGATAATTATATATATTAAGAGAGATTTAATTCTCTTCATATTGAATAGTTATTTCAATAATATATTTATTATGAATATACTTCTTGTTATTTTTTATTTGAAACAATTTGAAAATGGATGATACAATATCACCATGTGGTGATGAAAAATGATAAAATGGACTAGTTAAAAATACAATGTGTCAAAAATCTTGTTCAATATGCCAAGGGTTGTAATGATCCCTCTCTGCCACTTCCTTGTCACGTCTTAAGTCTTAGATCTCACTCTAATATATTTTGGGAAGGTTTAGGGTATTTCAATCTAAAATAAGAATAACATGTCAAACAATATTGAAACATTATGTAAACTTGTCATAGATTTGTCTCTACATCTTCTGTAGTTTGAAAAAAAATACATAATGTCTAGAAGGTTAGTCTTCTAAGACAAGTTTTATATTGAGCTAGGTTTACTAATTTATTTTTGTAAGTTAAAAGATTTGTGTTACCTTCTATATAAATTCACATACAAGCATAATGTTTATTGATGATAGGGTTTCCATGAGAGGAAACCAGCTCGATGCAGCCATCCTTTACTCTTTTGACTACCATGAAGGGCCAAAAAAAAATAATACAGTAGTTGATTAAAAAAATAGCATTCCCTATTTCTTAGAGTGGTCATCAAAATATATATCCTATTGAATGCTAAAACATTAATACGTAAATAAAAATGGTACCAATGGTTGAAGGCATCAAGAAGAAGCATTGGGCAGAACATGGACATTCTGTGAAGAAGACTAGTCTCTCATCAGTAGAGGAACCAAGAGATGCAACAGATTGGGCGGATAATTTTGAAGCTGGATGCTTGAGAGCCTCGCTTGCATGTAGAGCTACCAACCAGGAGATGTGTTGGTTTAGAATTTCCATATTGAACTTCATATTGGCCTTACCATGATGGACTTCAAAGATGAGCTACGTGAGTTGATATAGAGAGCATAGTGAATAATGTTCATTCTGAGTAACTTCCAGCTCACCAGAAGATGTGTTCATTGGAAAATTAGATGGATAAGCATTGCGAGCAGAAGAGGTGGCCCTGGGAGCAGAGACAGACCAACTTCATTCACACTTTTCTTCATAATTGACATTGAATCATTCGATTTGATAGCCTCGGAGCTTGATAAACTCCTACCAATTTAGTGAACAATGTTCCTCTCCATTATGGGAAGGTGAAATTGCAGAGTCATCGTCTCTATAATTGGAAGAGGACACTCCTGTTGTCTTCGTACTATCCATTCTCCCTCCCGAATTCCTACCCCTATGTGAATTTTGATGCACCCAAAATCGAGGAATAGAGAGGAATAGAGAAGGTGAAGGAGTTTGCCGCTTCTCTAAAAACATGATTCAAAATTCACATGACGACCCATCGCAAGCAAAACTTCTTTCTTCTAGCGAGGAAATTCCCGCAAAGCGAGATAGAAGAGACCGAGTTATTATCGTCAGGAATGAAGGATGGATATAGTAATTGTTCACCGTATCCATTGTACCTACAACCTTCCTCATCCATAACCTCTCATGCTCTAGGTGATAGGGGTCATTAATAGTTTGGTTGGCAACGATACATAACTCATTTATCAAGTTAGTACATGGTGAATCCAGCTCTCAAGTGGTGCCTCTACTCGCCTCCATTTGTCTTGGATGCATGCGAAGCTGAAACCCCATCTAGGGTGGAGTCAGCCTTTTTTTCCAAACTGATATGCTCTAAGAAGAGAGGATTTTTGGGTCTCTAATTTGAAGTACACTTAATCGAGATCCCCCTATCCACTCCAATACTTTTCTAATTTGTCTGCAACCTTATTAGCTTCTGACCACACATGAGAGGGTTGACAATGAGACAAGGAAGCAAGACAGATTTGAAACATTATAAATTATCGAGGAGCCTCCAACTAGGAAAGATATTTGTTGGTGAGAGCCATTTATAAGTCATGTGATTAGATCTAGAATAATTCTAGAGTCACCTTCTACAATAATTTTGTGATAACCAATAGAGATGGCCACCTGCATGCCTCTAATGAGAGCTCATATCTCTATTTCATTGTTTGTGTAATATCCCAAACTTTCTTCCAAAGTGTAGTGGATAAGTCCTTGATTATCCTTGAAGATGACACCAAAACCAGCAGGGCCAAGGTTTCCCTTGGAAGTGCCATCAAAAATTATCTTGTAGAATCCCAAGGGAGGAATTTCCCATTTGTTGGGACTATTAGCAAAGTAAGAGCGAGTATACATAATGTCCGGCATTGGGGAAATACATAAGTTCCATTTTTGTAAGATGATCCTTTCCATTATCTCACAAGTGATATACTCTACCAACCATTTGGAAATACTAACCATTTTTAGGATGCATTCTTACATTTTTTCCCAAATGACTTCCCATGGCCTTTGTGGTGAGTGAAAAATTATGTGATTGCACTCCTTCCATATTTTCAAGAGAATGAATCCTAACAGAACTTGTGAGATGCAATTCAGAACCAGGTTCTTAAAGGCCGAAATTCTCCATCCTTCTAACATGTTGACTATAATGTCCCTTTGTGAGTCATAAGTTCTCATGGTATGAGATCAAATATCCCATATCTAAGAATTGAAGGGAATAGATTAAGCAAATGCTCCATGGTTTCCTTTTGTTGGAGGAAAATAGGGCACACAAAGGGACCAATGAATCCCCGCTTTCTGAGATTTTTTGAGGTGAGGATACACTTATGTGAAGTCATCTAGAGGAAAGAACTAACTTTTGGCCATAGATTATCTTTCCAAATGTTACTCCAAATATCATCTTTGGCCATTAGATGAAATTATTCCTTTAGGTTATAGACTCTTTTAATCATGAAAGTTCCTTTGGTAGAGTGGCCCCATTGTAAGATATCGGGACCCATTGTTATTCTAATTTTGTGGTGGGTTGCTTCATTATGCCATGGCTCAAAGTTTACTTCTCTTAGGATCTTCATATTTGCATGAGCTATTTTCCATTTTCTCCTAAGAGTGTAATGGAAATTATTCTCCCAATAATTAACAATAATTCTAAATCTATCCCCATTTTTTTGTTCCTACATTTTCTCTAAGTGTTCACATTGAGTGGGTGGAGAAAATTGTTGGCAAGAGTCTGATCGAGAAAGGGCCTCGTGGCATCCTCTTATTTACTAGAAAGAGTGATTTTGGACAGTGGAACAGTTTGGCCATACAATGTTCTAGATTAGTGAACCTTTTAAGTGCTTGTTCCATATGATAAGTTGATGCTCGACCACCGCTCGGGTATATTTTCTCCTATACATCTGGGCCCATAGATATTCAAGGTTTTTAGGCCATCTCCACCATAGTTTTTCCCCTAATATTTGATTCACATGTAAAGGATCTCTATCCTAAGGCCTTCTGCCTAATTTGTTTTACATTGAACTTCCTATTTGAACAAAGCCTATTTACGCCCTTCCTTAGTTCCTTTYCATAGGAAGAATCATTTTATATTCTTTATAGATTTTAGCACTGATTTATGAGTTTCTAGAGAAAAGAAGACATAGATGGGTATAGCTTATAGGGTATAATTTAAGAGCACAAGGAAAACGACATGGTTAAGGATGYGAAAGGTCCAAGAGATAATCCATTTTTCAAAGGCATCAAGAAGGCCTTCCCATGAATAGTTCTTGAGAGCATTGTGAATGAGCAGAATCATAAGGTATTTGGATGAAAGGGAGCTATGGTGGAARCCAATAATATGAGTGATATGGGATTGAATGGCTCTTAGAGTATTAAAAAAGAAGATATGGGATTTCTCAGTATTTATTGAAGTTCATGAAGCCTCACTAAAATCATTAAGGATGGATAGGATATGATTAGCCTCTCGAACTCTGTGGACCCCCATCATCATGGTATCATCAACGAATTGGATGTGAAATATTGGAGGTTGCAAACCATGCAGGGAAAGACCTTTAAGTGAGATATCCATGATGGATGCTTTAATATATCAACTAAGACCCTCTACCATGTGTTACGAGGAAAATCTCTCTATGGCTGGGGTAACCCACAATAGTTGGATTGACTGCAGAAATCAACTCTAATCCCAAGTATGCTATATAAATGAAATTATAACAACACAAGGTCAAGATCCTACCTCTTTTGGATGTTCGATGAATACCACTATTGATCACGCAACCCAAATGTTTATACTTGCAACGTTTCCTCAACATCCAAGATACACAAGCATATGGTGATAATATATAAAGTTAGTATATAAAATAGCATAATCCATTAACATTCATGATAGATACACCCATGGAATAATAATTCAAATATTTGCAAGATATCAAATGGATGAGAAAATAGTATTTCTATTAAAATAATAAACAGAAGTAGATAGGTGACAAACTTCTGCGTTGGAACATCTCAGAACCGAGAAACTAAGTTCCTCGAACTAGGCCTCCACTAGTTCAATTCTTCACCAAAGGAAAGCTCATATAAAGGAGACAATGAGGTTCTCCATCAAAGAAAGAAGAGCTTGGGTGCTAAACAATGAGTTCATACTTTCGAGGATAAAGGGATGCAGACTCAATGTGAAGTGAAATTTCTCCAGAGTATCTTTGCTCTCAAAAGTTGAATTCTCCTATTTTCCATGGATTGGATATGGCTCAATTTATATCCTTCAAATGGAATTGAAGGGTCGAGTCAAATATTTTCTAGTATATAGAATGTCAAGGCTCATGGATCTCATGACGTGACATGGAAACTCGACATAATTTTTAATTTTGAGCACCAAACTCGACGTATGCGGGCTTTAGTGGAGAAACATGTGTATACACATGCTGTCTAATTGGTAGGGAGTGTATATGTGGAAAAGTGTGCATTTTTTTCTCTAGAAGGTACAAAAGGGGACTTCAAGTATGCATAGGGAAATTGAAAGGCCATCCAAGCAAGTTGCATGGGGTGAAATGTGTTTTGCTATGACAGATTCCCCCTAATGTGTGAGGTGATAGGAGTATCTGTGATGGCCGAAATATATTATAATTCCCAGAGGTGGAGTAATTGAGACTCAGCTGGAAGTGCTAGTTACTCATGAGAATATTACAATCCATAATGACTTTGTACACATGGCTTCCAATTTGAATTACATTTTAGATCCATGTGGGAATATACCAAATAGTTTTTCATGGCCATGAATAGGAAATACAAAGTAGACACATGCCATAGGCTATCATAGTCATGAACAAAGGCCTAGTGAAAACTAGTCTCAAAATCAAGATGAAGATATCTGTATACAATGGAGTACAATCTGATCTCCCATGATCATTGAAGTCATATAGGTACTGGTCCAATGAAAGACAGTAACAAAATATGAATGTTTCTATTGTAAGTTAGAGGTCTTCTACACTATCCTTCGAAGGTGAAAGTCTACATCATATTAACAGAGGGGTTGATGTCGAACACAATGAGACTTTGTTTGATTATCAATCATTAATGTATACCATTAGCAAACGTGAGACAACCTACCGATAATGAAAGTAGGTATCAAGGCATCGAGCACATTCTTACAAGTGTGAATAAGGGTGTTGAGGTCAAACACTTGAAAAATCCATCGATCACGAGAGATTGATGTATTCGCAACTGTCGATGGCAGGAGAACCTGTCACTGATGACTGCAAGCCTCTAGGTACTCATAAGACTCTAGGTCTCATTTCCAGAATAGAGGAGATGAAGTCGATGGAAGGAGACTCGCTAAAAGGAGAGAATTATAGAATCTCTCATGATTCAACACGAGGTATAAAGTAGTATCTTGATGATTAGAAGGAGACCGAACTAATAATTTGTTCATGAACCAACGACCCTATGCATCTTTCACATGCACCAGATGCAAGCAGTGCATGAAAACAATCCTCTGAATAGCAACCAATAAGGAAGATTGTCAACAAAGGAGAGGAAACCACCAATAAGGATAATGGCATCCAAGACACTGCAAAAATCCCAATGTGTGAATATATTTATTGTTGTTGAACATAAGGGAAACCCCCTAGTCAGCAACCAATAAGGAGATGTTGAGTATTGGGTTCAAGGTTACCTACCTATAATGAAGGTAGGACCAGGGTGCATGCTAAGACTACAACTTCATGTAACTCTGAGACACACTGAGGGTATGGATGACATGAAAAGTCAAGAGTTCTGAGAAATGGCTGACACAGGCTTATAGACTTCCTTTGAACAGGAGAATGACACTTATGGAGGACTGTGACAACATACACTTGATGATGAAATTTTGTGATGCAGGAGGCAACAATCAAACTCTCCATAGGGATTGGAAGAATAACCAGCAAGAGGAGTAAACTCTAAGTAACAAGATCAGTTCCTAAGGTCATTCTAAACCCAAAACTTGGATGACAGGTGGACTAAAAAATTTTTGCTTTGTTCAAAGGCGACACGACTGCTGTCGATATGAGATAATATTCTTTTACAACCTACTTTTTTTTTTTTCATAGGAAAATAAATTCTATGATACAAGAGAGGATACGAGGGTTGCAAGTAAGCAACTAGATCCAAACAGTGGAACATACCTATGCTCAATGCAAGGAATTGCATGCAGGACATGGACATTGGGGGAATGTTCGTTGTTAGGGTACATGGTGTCAAGATACAAAGGATATAAACAAGTCTTTGCTTGGATAGTGATGAAAATTGTTGAGGTAAAAGGATTATAAAGAGAAAGATAGAATCGATAATAGGATCAATAATGAAAGCAATAATTAATGGAATACAGTTACAACTTAACTCCAAATAATGTCATTTTTCATAAATTTAGTCCCCTAGCCCCAAAAAAGTATAAAATAATACCCAAGAGAACGCTTCTAGCCAATGTTGAGTAGAGTGTTCATTTTTTAAAATTAGTCTACTTGGTCCAAAATAGGGTTAAACTTGCACCAAATAGACATCCTTTCAAATTCATTTAATGAGTGTGAAAGAGACAAGTTCACTCGACAATATTTTTGATTTTAAGAGAGTCAGAAAAAAGATTAAAAAGGAATCAGTGGGAGTCCCATATGTGAAGGTCAGAATGATTGTGGAATATTGGGTTCGAACGCAAAGTCATATCAGAACTATGAGGGACTCCCGGTCCTATAGAATAATTTCTGCATGGGCACCAAATGGCACAAAGGTTCTAACTAGGGAACCCATGTTTGGTAAGCCTCTAACAGTTAATAATGACACTTCTAGTAGCAGTAAGAAGGTTTTGTGTCACTAATAAATGGGTTCGTACCTAAGGCATATGACTTGCATTTATAAGACAATGCAATAATTCCAAATGAAGTGACAACCTATCCTATATGTTGGTGAAAGGAAATACATGTTGAAGTCACGAACAGGTAGTATGACACTAGAAATCGTAAAAACCATGGACAAAACCACCAAAACCAATTTTTTCCACTATACTATTAGTCCACGAGGTCATAAATTAGCATAAACTATATAGAGTGGGTAAAAAAATTCTACTAATAGTAAAAAATAGACTTTTTACCATACCATTTGAGTTTTTTCACCCACATAGTGCATTTTAAGCAATTTTTCCCTCAATATTCAAGTGTCAATTGTGGGAGCTATGATCAACGAAATTAGCAACCGTCTGGACCAAGTAAGTTCCCTTACCCTCCTCTTCATTTTGAGAGGATTAAAATTCCATTTTAGGTAAAAAAATGTTTAGTATTAGATGGCGCAATATGTGAACTAGGGTGTATGCGAGTGGTAGTTCATCAAGTTGCATACATGGAGGCATGTATGGGAGCAAAGAAAATACTATTGATGCAACAACATCGGAATCAAAATCCAATGAGGCCAAGTGGATGACACATCAACATCCAACACATGCATTCAAATTGGTTTTGGATTCCAAGGAGAGCGTGTCACTTTAATGTTTTTAAAATATTATAATTAAAGGACTTTTGAGGCATGAGCCATTGTAAACAATCGAGGAGATTGTAATTTATTTAATGCCCAAAGTATTGTACAGATTTGGAGCATAGAATCATATCTATATTGTAAATACTCATTTATTTGTAATACGATTAGTGGTAGAATGCTTTAATTATGATGTGAAAGAACTAGAGTAGTCGAAAGGAAGGCTCGAGAATTCCCTCCATATAAAAATGTATGTAATCTATGCCCAAAATAGGTTGCTGAACATTATTGTATTTTCTTTTGAGATCATTGTGATTACTACGGAGAAAGAAAGAGGTTGAGAGTTGTGGGAACTCTTGTAATTTTTTTCCTGAAGGAATATAATAGGGGATATTTACTTCACATGTATGAGTTATTTGGATAATGTTATGTTATCTGTTTTCTATGTTTACATGCATATGTGTGTATTTCATGGTTGAATGAATGAACCTTTGATGTTCTTCAATTTTCAATTGTTTCTCTTATGAAATCCTTGTGCAAGGAATGTAAAGTGGCCATGCAAGGACTACGAAGGAAGAGTTGTTTACAGACTTGATAGCTCAAGAGTGATAGAGTGAATTTCGTAGAGTGAGTGGAAGGAGTCCACATATACTTGTTTGAGTATAAAAAGCTCAAAGGATAGACCTGTGCAAGGAGTGCACATGGCCAACACTTAGTGAAGTGTTGAGAGAGTCTAAAGCAGAGCGATTGAAAGGAGTGCGCAGAATATTGTTTCTAATTCTTAAGCTTGGGAGAAGTAGTGCAAGGTGTATGCCAAGGTTTGAATCACATAGAGTGACAAATATCATGAAGAATAGTGAGCTAAGGTCCTTGGAGAAAGGATTAATTTTTTTTGGAGGTTGAGCGGATGAGATCCGTTCAGGAGAAGAAATTTTTTTTCACAACCGTCAGATGTAGAGAAGGTGTGAGTGTGTTAACCCTTAAAGTCCTTCAGACTTTGCGAATTTGACAGTTTTAGGGTGTGTGTTGTGGACGAGCCAAATTTCCCAAAGTCCTGAATTCCAAAGTTAGTATGGACTGTTGGTAGACAGGGGAAACGTGTCCCCAGATAAATAATTATCCGAAAGTCTGACTATCCAGTGAACTTAAAGTGTTTTTGTAAGTGTGTGAAAAAATTTTGAAGCTACGAAGCCTGGAGAAGATCTTGACAATTGGCATCATGGCCATGTGTCGATAGATTTCTAGTGATTCAGGAATCCGATAGTCTAGGAGAACAGAGGCATAAAGTGTTTTGGCTCGAGAAATCCCAAAGGCTCGAAGTCTGGAATAGATCTCGACCATCTTTTGAGAGGGACACATGGATCATAGATCTATCCCTTCGCTAGTTGGAAATTTATAGGATTTGAAGTGTTGTATCGTGAAGAGCTCTGAATCCCAGATCCTAGAGTAATCTTAGTAATTTGATTGAAGGCGGATGTCAATCGTCCAATTGTCTAGTTTGAATTTTGCGCATTTGGAGGTGTTGCACATTTAGAAAAGTAAAACTATTGAAGCTTGGAGTCCCAGAATTTTTGCGAACCATATATCAAGGCGTTTATTGTGAACCATTGATCCCTGCCTATGTTCGGCTATTCGTGAATTCGGCATTCAAGAGGATTTTTGTGTTGTAGTTAGAAATCTTGAACCCTGAAGCTCTGAAGTGCCAGATTTCTTGTTGGTTAAAGAGCTTAGCCCACGGTTTTGGCCCAAGGTCATGTGGATTTCTCCACTGACGTGATAAGACCCTCGCGCATGTAAATTTAGACACAGGGAAAAGAGAAAAGGCCTATGGTAGAGTATTTTGATGGTTTAACAAGATCCAGAGAGCTAATTCATCTCGCTTAAGTGAACTATCCTAGACCAGGAGGTCGTGTGAACCCTAGGAGTGGTGGGTTTTGCATCAAGTGGTATCACAGAGAGATTATGTTTGCAGACAATAGACTGAGTGAAGAAGTGGAAAAAGAAAAAATGGCTATTGAAGGCCATATACAAGGTCCAAGAGGAGACCGCAAGAAAATGAGAAAAGAGGAGATGAATAAAAATCTCCATGAGACCAGAGAGGAGCTCAACAAATTAACATTGCAATGGTAGAGAATGCAATAAGGAAGATGGAGCTATGAGTGGCCCATTAAGGCAAAGGTAAAGTGGCCTATTCAATATTTGATTGAAAGGAATAAGAAGGAGATGTTGAAGAGGTGGCCGAGGCAAGTGGAAAACCTCAGTTACACAGAGGAGGAGATGGTTTAGATGTATGAAACAAAAATTGGATAGAGCTTCAATGAGGAGGAAGAGAGATCAATTCAAGATATCACAGATTTCCAAGAGGGAAGAAATGAAAATTTAGGTTTTCATGTGGGAAAAGAGAAGGCGAGACTGTCTAAGAGTCTCAAGAAATCAGAGGAGAGTTCATATCAGCAAGGAGTGCTAACAAGAGAGAAGGAAGAGGCAGGAGAGAACCCTCATCTGCATGTATATTCATGTGGGTTTGCAGAGCATGTGAATGAAGATGATGAGAAGTTAAATACTTAAAATATCGAGGAGGAAGATCAGAGGTGGATTCTGATCATTGGGGGAATCGATATATTCCTTCCAAGCAACCCAACAGAGGCCAGTGCATCTGTTTCACATGAGGAAGTGATGCAGGAGGCATCTAGGGAAGAGGCCATGTGACCAAATGTTTTTAAAAATAACAGTGCATGTATTGGAGGTGTAGGAGAAGGAAGACAACTAACAGAGAGTGTTATGGAGGAGGAAGAAAGAGAAACATTTTGCCAAATTTTGGAGGGAAGAGAGGACCTTAACCAGGTTTTGATGGTAGGAGAGATCAGAGTATCTCTTGGATAGGTCTTATAAGAAAAATCTAATGAAGTTGTTGCTTGTAAGGAATATAGCATAAAACAAACAGATTATGTCATTTCAGAAGAAAGAAGGAGGAGGAAAGAAAGGAATTCAATGGAATTGCTCATAAATTATAGCAAGGGAGATGAATGAAGGACAATTGCAGAATTGGAACCTATAACAGGAGAGAGATAAGACAACATGGATTTTGTTGATCTGTGTGAAGAATTGGAAGCCATGGGAGAAAGAGTAATAACCTAGAGTAGGATCATACAATATGCCAAGCTAGAGATTGATGAAGAGGAGATACAACAGAGCAGACTGCAAGAGAGAAGTCATCCCATGGGAAAAATGGACATGGAGATATAGGAGATAAGAAGGCATATGTTGAAGTCAGAAACAGGAGGAGGCTGACAAGGGGAGACTATAGTGGCAGGATACATGAAGCCCTGCAACATAAGATATGGAAACCAGAGGAGATCTTGTAGTAACAGCAGGACTGTAGCATCAACAACAGAAAAGAAGAGGAGTAGGTGGACAACTCCAGAGTAAAGTTTGGGACCCAAGAGGATCCATCACAACAACAACAATAGAGGAGCCATGAGTAGGAGCTCATGATTTTGTCAGCAGTGGAGTATGATACAAGAGCATCACCATCAACATTAAATGAGGCCAAGTGGAGGAAAACTCAACATCTAGTGCACGCATTCAAATTGGTTTTGGATTCCAAGGAGAGAGTTTCACTTTACTATTTTGAAAATATTGTAATTAAAGGCCCATAATATTTTGAGGCATGAGCCATTGTAAACAATCCAGGAGATTGTAATTTATTTAATGCCCAAAGGAGTTTACATATTTGGAGCATCGACTCATATCTATATTCTAAATGCTCATTTATTTGTAATAATCTTAGTGGTTGAATTATTTAATTATGATGTGAAAGAACTAGAGTAGTCGAAAGGAAGGCTCGAGAAGCACCTCCATGTATAAATGTATGTA
>SNQJ01S0038260.1:29591-45070 GCA_010110895.2 Picea sitchensis | reverse complement strand
CAACACTTACTGAAGTGTTGAGAGAGTCTCAAGGAGAGAAAGTGTAAGGAGTGCCCAGGAGAGTTTTTCTATGTCTCACGCTCAGGAGAAGTAGCGCAAGGTGTCTGCCAAGGTTCAAATCACTTAGAGTGAAAAAGATAAGGAAGAATAGTTTGAAAAGGTCCTTGGATAAATGATTCATTGTTTTTGACGTTGAGTGAACAAGATATATTCGGGATAAGCCAAAGTTTTTCACAATCGTCAGATCTATAGAAGGTGTGTGGGTGTTAACCCTTTAATTCCTTCAGACTTTGCGAATTCGACAGTTTTAAGGTGTGTGTTGTGGAGGAGACAAATTTCCCAAAGTCTTGAATTCCAAAGTTAATCTAGATCAATGGTAGACAAGGGAGATGTGTCTGTAGATAAACAATTATCAAGAAGTCTGAGTATCAAGTGAACCTAAAGTGTTGTTGCAAGAGTGTGCAAAAATCCTGAAGATCTGGAGCGTGGGGAAGATCTTAATCATTGGTGTCAGGTCCACGTGTTGACAGATTGCTATTGATTCAGGAATCTGAAAATCCAATAGAATAGAGGCTTAAAGTGTTTTGGCTCGAGAAATCCTGAAGGTCGTAGTAGATATCGATCGTCTGTTGAGAGGGACACATGGATCCAATATTCAGAGGATTTGAAGTGTTGTATCATGAAGAGCTCTCAAGCCCAGTGCCCACAGTGATCTTAGGATTTTTATTGAAGGTGGACATTAGCTGTCTGATTTTCTTTTTCAGAGTTCACGCATTCAGAGGTGTTGCACATTTAGACAGGGAAAACTCTCGAAGCCTGAAGTCCTAAAATTTTCGTGAACCATAGAAAAAGGCATGTACTGTGAGTCATTGATCCCCACCTTTGTTCGGTTATTCAAAAATTCGATGTTTGGGAGGATTTTTGTGTGTTGTAGTTAGAACTCCCGAAGCTTGAATCTCTAAAATGTTGGAGTTCCTGCTGATTAAAGAGCTTAGACCATAGTTTTAGCCCAAGTTCACATGGATTTATCCACTGACGTGATAAGACCCTTGTGCATGCAAATCTGTGTGCAGGGAAAAGAGAAAAGACATGTGGTAGAGTATTTTGAGGGTTTGAGCCCGATAGATAATTCATCTCCCTTAAGTGAACGATCCTGGACTGGGAGGTCGCGTGAACCCCAAGAGTGGTGGGGGTTTGCGTCAAGTGATATCAGAGTGGGATTCTTTTGCAGATGGCGAAAAGAGAGAAGAAGTGGAAAAAGAGAAAATGGATATTGAAGTCCATAGGCAAGGTCTAAGAGGAGACTTCAAGAATATGAGAAAAGATGAGATGGATAAAGAGCTCAATGAGACTAGAGAGGAGCTCAAAAAATTAACATTGCAATGGTAGAGAATGGAGAAAGGAAGATGAAGGTATGAGTGGCCCATGAAGGGGAAGGTAAAGTGGCCTATTCAACATTTTATTTCCAGGAAGCAAGTTAGACTTTCTGAGAGTCTCGAGAACTCATAGGAGAGTTCAAATCAACAAGGAGTGTTTACAAGAGAGGAGGAAGAGGCAGGAGAGAAGCCTCATCAACATGAATATTCATGTGGGGTTGCATACCATCTTAAGGAGGATTATGATAAGTTCAATACTTCAACTCTCAAGGAGAAAGATTAGAGGTTCATTCTGATAATTAGGTGAATCGGTATATTCCTTCCAAGAATCCCAACAAAGGCTAGTGCATTTGTTGCACATGAGGAAGTGATGTAGGAGGAATATAGGGAAGAGACCATGGGGCCAAATGTTTTTAAAACTAACATTGCATGTGTTGCAGGTGGAGGACAAGGAAGACAACCAATAGAGACTTTCATGAAGGAGGAATAAGGAGAAATATCTTCCAAAATTTTGGAGGGAAGAGAGGACCTTAAACATTTTTTGATGGTAGCGAAGATCAGAGTATCTGTTGGATAGGGTTAGAATAAAATTACAATGAATATGTTCCTTGTAAGGAATTTGACAGACAACCCGTAGATTTTGTCATTTCAAAAGAAAGAAGGAGGAGGAAAGAAGAGAATTTAATGTAATTTCTCATAAACTGTAGAAAGGGATATGAATGGAGGACAACTGCAGAATTGGAACCTATAACATGAGAGAGAGAAAACAAAAAGGATTTTGGTGATATGTGTGAAGAATTGGAATCCCTAGGAGAAAGAGTAATAACCTAGAGTAGGATCCTCCAATAGGTCAATTTGGAGATTGATGAAGAGGAGGAGATGCAACAAATAATACTGCAAGAGAGAAGACAACCCATGGAAAGATGGATAGGGAGATAGACAAGATAATAAGGTTGATGTTGAATTCTACAAAAGAGATAGTCACCGACAGGTGGAGGATGACAAGGGGAGACTCCAGTGGAAAGATACATGAATCCTTGCAACATAAAATCAAGAAACTAAGAGGATAGCTTGAAATAGTGGTAGGAAAGAAACACCAATAGAAAAAAATCATAGGAGAAGGTGGACAACTCTAGAGTGAAGTTTAGGGCATAGTAGGATCTAGCACAGTAGCTGGAGAGGAGCCATGAGCAGGAGCTCATGATTTTGTCAGTAGTGGAGTATCATATAGGAGCATTTCCATAAGAATTCAATGAGGCCAAGAAGAGGACAACTCAACATCCAACGCGCACATTCAAATTGGTTTTGGATTCCAAGGAGAGCGCATCACTTTAATGTTTTGAAAATATTGTAATTAAAGGCCCGTAATATTTTGAGGCATGAGGCATTGTAAATAATCCAGGAGATTGTAATTTCTTTAATTATCAAAGCATTGTATATATTTGGAGCATCGAATAACATATATCTTGTAAATGCTCATTTATTTGTAATACTATTAGTGGTAGAATGCTTTAATTATGATGTGAAAGCACTAGATTAGTTGGAAGGAAGGATCGAGAAGCCCCTCCATGTATAAATGTATGTAATCTATTCCCAAAAGAAGATGCTAAATATTATTGTATTTATTGTTGAGATCATTATGATTACTATGAAGAAAGAGATGAGTTGAGTGTTGTGGGAAATTTTTTAAATGTGTTCCTAAAGGAATATAATAGAGGATATTTACTTCACATGTATGAGTTTTCTTATATCTGAGTTATTTGGGTAATGTTATGGTGTCTATTTTTTGTGTTCATATCCATGTGTGTGTACTTCATGGTTGAATGAATAAACCTTTGATGTTCTTGAAGTTTCAATTGTTTCTCTTCCAAAATTCTCGTGCAAGGAATGCACAGTGACCATGCAAGGAGTGCGAAGGTAGAGTCATTTACCGACTCGATAGCTCAGGAGAGATAGAGTGAATTTCGTAGAGTGAGTGCAAGGAGTTTACATATACTCATTTGATTATAAAAATATTGAAGGATGGACCCGTGCATGGATTGCACAGGGACACCACTTAGTGAAGTGTTGAGAGAGTCTCAAGGAGAGCGAGTGCAAGGAGTGCATAGGATATTTTTTCTAAGTCTCAATCTTGGGAGAAGTAGCGCAAGGTGTGTGCCAAGGTTTGAATCATTTAGAATGACAAAGCTTAGGAATAATATTGAGCAAAGGTCCTTGGAGAAAAGATTCATTTTGTTTGGAGGTTGAGAAGACAAGATCCATTTGGGAGAAGCCATAGTTTTTCACAACCGTCAGATTTGGAGAAGGTATGTGGGTGTTAACCCTTTAAGTCCTTCGGACTTCACAAATTCAGTAGTTTTAGGGTGTGTGTTGTGGAGGAGAGATTTTTTCTGAAATCCTAGAGTCCGACGTTAATTTGGAACATTGGTAGATAGGGGACACCCTCTAGTGAGCCTAAAGTGTTGTTGCAAGAGTGTGAAAAACTTCCAAATCTCTGAAGCCCAAACCAGATCTTAACTGTAGGTGTTAGGGCCACATGTCTGCAGAATCCTATTGATTCCAGAATCTGACAGTCTGAGAGAATAGAGGCGTAAAGTGTTTTGGATCAAGAACTCCCTAAGTCCAGAAGGATAGAGTAGATATCAATTGTTTGTTGAGAGGGACACGTGGATCGTAGATCCAACCCTTCACTAGTTTGATGTTTAGAGAATTTGAAGTGTTGTATTATGAAGAGATCTGAATCCCAGAGCCCAAAGTACTCTTCGACCATCGATTGAAGGCAGACATCAGCCATTTGATTTTCCAATTCAGAGTTCACGCATTCAAAGGTGTTTCACATTTAGACAGGGAAAACTATCGAATCCCAGAGTCCCATAATTTCCGTGAACCATAGAACAAGGCGTGTATTGTGAGCCATTGATCCCTGCCTCTATTCGACTATTCAAAAATTTGGATTTCAAGAGGATTGTTTTTTTTTTGTAGTTAGAGCTCCTGAAGCCTGGAGCTCCAAAGTGTTGGAGTTCATGCTAGTTAAAGAGATTAGCCCACGTTTTTTTCCCCAGGTCACATGGATTTCTCCATTGATGTGATAAGACCCTCACACACACAAATTTACATGCAAGGAAAAGAGAAAAGGCCCATGGTAGAGTATTTCAAGTGTTCATAAAGAAACCGAGAGCTAATTCATCTCCCTACAGTGAACGATCCTAGACCAAGAGGTTGTATGAACCCCAAGAGTGGTGGGGGTTTGCATTAGGTGGTATCAAAGAAGGATTCTTTTTGCAGAATATAGACAGAGAAAAGAAGTAGAAAATGAGAAAATGGCTATTGAATACCATATAAAAGGTTTGAGAGGAGACCACAAGTAGATGATCAAAGAGGAGATGGATACAGATATCAATGGGACTAGAGAGGATATCAACATATTAAAGTTACAATGGAATATAATGTAGCAAGGAACCTGGAGGTATGACTGAACCATGAAGGGGAAGGTAAAGTGGCATATTCAATAGTTGATTTCCAGGAAGTAGAAGCAGATGTTGAAGAGGTGGTTGAGGCAAGTCGAAAAACTCAGTGATGTATAAGAGGAGATGGTTTACATCTGTGAACCAGAAAATGGAGAGAGCCTCAATGAGGAGGATGAGGTATTAGTTGAAGATCTCACAGATTGATAAGAAGGAAGAAATGGAAATTTAGGTTTCCATGTGGGAAAAGAGGAGGTGAGAATGTCTGAGAGTCTCGATAACTCAGAGGAGAGTTCAAATCAGTAAGAACTGTTGACATGATAGGAGGAAGAGGCAAGAGAGAAGCCTCATCATCATGGATATTCATGTGGGTTTGCAGACCATGTGAATGGATATGATGAGAACTTAAATACTTCAAATCTTGAGGAGGAGGATTAGAGGTGCATTTTGATCATTGTGGGAATCAATATATTCCTTTCAAGCAACCCAACAGAGGGTAGTTCATGTGTTACACATGAGGAAGTGATGCAGGATTCATCTATGGAAGAGGCCATGGGGCCAAATGTTTTTGAAACTAACAGTGCATGAGTTGCAGGTGGAGGAGAAGGAAGAAAGCCAACAAATACTATCATGAAAGAGGAAGAAGGAGAAACATATTCCAAAAAAGAGAGGACCTTAAACATATTTTGATGGTAGCAAAGATTAGAGTATCTCTTGGAGAGGGATTAGAAGAAAATTACAATGAGTATATTTCTTGTAAGGAAGGTGACAAAAAACCCACATATTTTGTCATTTTAGAAGACATAAGGAGGAAGAAAGAAGTGCATTTAGTGGAATTGATCATAAATTGTAGCAAGGGATATGAACGAAGGAAAACTACAAAATTGCAACCTGCAATAGGAGATAGAGAAGACAACATGGATTTTTCTGATATGTGTGAAGAATCACAATCCCAGGGAGAAAAAATAATAACCAAGAGTAGGCTCATCCAACAAGTTAATTTGGATATTGATGAAGAGGATGAGATGAAGCATATAAGACTGCAAGAGAGAATATAGCCCATGGAAAATCTAGAAAGGGAGATAGAAGAGATAAAAGGCTTATGTTGAAGTCATCAAAAGAGTCAGTCAACAATTGGTGGATGCTGATAAGGGGAGGCTACAATGGAAAGATCCATGAAGCCATGCAACATAAATTCTGGAAACCAAGAGGAGAGCTTGTAGTAGTATCCGGACAACAACATCATCAACATAAAAGAAAAGGAGCAGGTGGACATCTCCTGAGTGAATTTTGGGACCCAAGAGGATCCAGGACAACAACATAAGAGGAGACATGAGTAGGAGATCGTGATTTTGTCAATAGTGGAGTTTGATGCAGGAGCATCACCATCAACATTCAATGAGGCCAAGTGGAGGACATCTCAGCATCTAGTGCACACATTCAAATTGGTTCTGGATTCCATGTAGAGTGAATCACTATAATGTTTCAAAAATATTAAAATGAAAGGCCCGTAATATTTTGAGGCATGAGCCATTGTAAACAATCCAGGAAATTGTAATTTCTTTAATGCCCAAATTATTGTACATATTTGGAGCATCATCTCATATCTATATTGTAAATGATCATTTATTTGTAATAAGCTTAGTGGTAGAATCCTTTAATTATGATGCTAAAGCACTAGAGTAATCGGAAGGAAGGCTCAAGAATCCCCTCCATGTATAAATGTATGTAATCTATGTTGAAAAAAGGTTGTTGAAGATTATTGTATTTTATCTTAAGATCATTGTGATTACTGCAGAGAAAGAGAGAAGCTAAGAGATTGGGAACTCTTGTAATTTTTTTACTAAAGGAATATAATAGAGGAGATTTACTTCACATGTCTGAGTTTTTTTATCTTTGAGTTATTTGGGTAATGTTATGCTATCTATTTTCTTTTTTTATATTCCTATGTGTGTATTTCATGGTTGAATGAATCAAACTTTGATGTTCTTTAAGTTTCAATTGTTTATCTTTTGAAATCCTTGTGCAAGGAGTGCATAGTGGACACACAAGGAGTATGAAAGTGGAGTCATTTACAAACTCGATAGCTTAGGAGAGATAGTGGGAATTTCGTAGAGTGAGTGCAAGGAGTGCACATATACTTGTTTTAGTATAAAAATATTGAAGGATAGACCCGTGAAAGGAGTGGATAGGGCCAACACTTAGTGAAGTGTTGAGAGAGTCTTAAGGAGATCGAGTGCAAGAAGTGCACATGCTATTTTCTCTAAGTCTCAAGCTTAGGAGAACTAGTGAAAGGTGTGCGCCAAGGTTCTAATCACTTAGAGTGACAAAGCTCAGGAAGAATAGTGAATGAAGGTCCTTGGCGAAAGGATTCATTTTGTTTGGAGGTTGGGTTGATGAGATCCGTTCGAGAGAAGCCTGTGTTTTTCAAAACCATCAGATCTAGAGAAGGTGCTCGAGTGTTAACCCTTTAAGTCCTTTATACTTCATGAATTCAATAGTTTTAGGGTGTGTGTTGTGGAGGAGACAAATTTACCGAAGTTTCGGAGTCCAAAGTTAATATGGATTTTTTATAGATGGGGGACACGTGTCCATAGATAAACAATTATTAGGAAGTCCAGCTATCTGTTGAACCTGAACTATTGTTGCAAGAGTTTACAAAACTCATAAAGCTCCAAAACCTAGAGCAGATCTTGACTGTTGGCATCAAGGCAATGTGTCGATAGATTGCTAGTGATTCAAAAATCCTACAGTCTGGGAGAACAGAGGCATAATTGTTTTGGCTCAAGAAATCCAGAAGGTTGGAGTAGATCTTCACCATTTGTTGAGAGGGACATGTGGGTTGTCGATCCAAACATTCCCCGGTTCGATGTTTGGAGGATTTTGAGTGTTGTATGATGAAGAGCTCTGAAGCTCGACACTCAGAGTAATTTTAGGTCGTCAGTTGAAGGAAGATGTCAGCCATCCATTTTTCCAGTTTCGAGTTCACGCATTCATAGGTGTTGCACAATTAGATAGGGAAAACTCTCAAAGCTCATAGTCTCATAATTTTTGTGAACAGTAGATCAAGGTGTGTATTGTAATCCATTGATCCCCGCCTCCGTTTTCCTATTCGTGAATTCATTGTTCGGGAGGATTGTTGTGTGTTGTAGTTAGAACTCTCGAAGGTAGGAGCTCTGAAGTGTCAAAGTTCCCGCTGGTTAAAAATAGATTAGCCCATGGTTTTGACCCAAGGTCACATGGATTTCTCCGCTGACATGGTAAGACCCTCGCACATGAAAATTTACACACAGGGAAAAGAGAAAAGGCTCGTGGTAAAGTATTTCAAGGGTTCAACAAGAGCCCGAGAGCTAATTCATCTCCCTTAAGTGAACACTCATAGATCGGGAAGTTGTGTGAACCCCAAGAGTGGTGGGGGTTTGAATCACCTTCCTTGTATATACGTCCATATATATGATTGTTAACACTATAGCCCGTGTACAAGCACACAAATAACGTTTTCATAAGATTTAACTCAAAAATTGGCTTTCCTTTGGCAGGATGGTGCTTGAATGTAGAGAGAGGAAGCATGAAGAAGTAGATGCAGCAATGGAAAGGAATGCGGAGGCCCAACTATATATAAAAATATGTGGCCTTTACAAATTTTGGGCTCTCAAAGGAATGAGATATGTTATCCCCATTTTTTAGGGATAACTAGGAGACCATGTCTCGAGGCCCACAGGGCCTAGACATGGAGTACCGAGAGTAGGATTGACCTGAGTATGGTCCTATAGGGCCCATTCTTTTCTTATTCCATCATCTTTGTCTTGTCAGAAGCAACGACATCAATCACCATCGGCTTGGTCTTGTATCGGAAGAAGTTCTTGCTCCATGAGGTAATTGGTCCAGGTATCATGGTATGTGTCACTTTTGGTCATCGAAACCTTTAAATATATGCATATGATTCCTTTTATCTCTAACAATTGCTTGGATATTACATTATCCCACTTGAACATGCTTGGGGAAATTGACAGGCTGCCCTAGCAAGCCTGTGCCCATAGGTCTTGGTTTGCCACTGGGGGGTTTCTAAAAATCCATCATCCACTCCCATCATAGCACCACTGTTTCATCTAATCTCCCACTCATTTATCCCATTCCCATTGTTTGGGCATTAGGATAACCTATTTGTAGGATTGCACCTTATCTCTCGGGAAGAAGGGGCTAAAGGCCCAAAAGGTAAAAGCAACTGGTAAAAGATAAAAGCCTAAAAATGAAACCTCGAGATACTTTGCCCAGGGATCCCTGAGAAGGAAATAAAATGCCTCTTAGCAAGAAACAAGAGGGACCCGAAAAATAACAAAATACCTAGTTAGAGGATAGTGGGTCTCATCACGAGCCAACCTATTAGGTTCATGGGTACCTAACAGTATGGCATTGCCACCATCTGGTTACCATGACAAGGAAGTGAAATTTGGTTGCATAGCCAAGGGAAAGGGGGTCTCATCATGAGCCAACCTTCTCATCTCTGTGAAAGTACTTGTGGGTAACACTTTCAGCTCTGGTCACCATGCTAAGGCAGTGTCCTCTGGTTAGCCCTTAAATAAAAGAAAAAGAAGAAGAAAAATAAAATAAAAGAATAAAGCAAGAATGGGCTTGGAAAAAATGTATCCATGATAGGTACAACTTGCCTTCTACAAAGGCACCCACATATAACATTATGCATCATTGGCTCTCACTACACCCACATGTATGGACATCCCCTAGCCACATCACCTCACTTAAATGGCTTGGATCAAATCCTCCTGGAAACTTTCCTTTTCTTGTGGATACTAGCCCAATAGAACATTTTGTCTTTTTTCTCCAATCTTGTATGGTAGGTTTTTGTAATGTCTTTGAGATATTGACTGATGTATTAGGGTTTTACACATATGTTTAATAATATTGATGATGAGATGTGATTAACATTGCTATGATCCCGGTGACTCATGAACCCAAGGAGGCCATAGATTTTGATGTGCAAGACCGTTCCCGACGGACAGGTACCATTTGGATCGGTACACATGGGGAGATGATCAATTTAGACCTCCATGGGGCTGAAGACCTCACCAGATGGATGTTAAGACCCCATCAGGGGGGAAGAGACAAGACGGTGGTTGACCAGGGTTTTGCACCGAAGAAGAAGAGGATGTTCCATAAGAGGCACTTTGGCAGAGCCCGACCTAGGGGGATTGACCCACTTCCAGTGAAACGCTTGTCCTAGATTGCCCAGGACGTCACCTATGGGCTCATGATGTCATCTTGAGCGTGTGGCAGTTTGACAAGGTAGTTGGCACATGTGGCATGATGGAAAGGCCCAAAGAGGGCTAATGCTTTTCTCTTTATTGTTGCATTTTCCCTAAAAAGGGGATTATGTCTCCCTTAGAAGGGGTGATGTCTCACATTCATCTCAATTAGGGTTTTAATTTGACAATTTAATGTAAAAACAATATTATTTTTGTATTATGGCCTTGTCGGCCTTTTTATGACCTAAAAAGTAAAATTAGGTCATTGATACACTATATATTGAGGGTTTTGACTCTCATTTTATCATCATCTATCACTCACTCATTAGTGAGGTCTAATTTTAGTGCCTTATTGGGGTTTTTGGCTAATTTAAGAGAGGCACACTTGTTGAAGGAAGACTTTTTTGGAATTTATGGTGTTTCTCTTGAAGGAAGGTTTTACAACTAGGGTTTGCATGGTTATTTCTTCATGAATTGTAAGTGTTTTTCTGCAAAACTTCTTATTGAATGGTTTTAGTTTAAATTTCTTGCACGTTACTTATAAATTTGTTGAATCAAAACCCTAAGTGACAAGCACATTTAATTGGTCCTTGTCTCATGTCCCCTGATAGAGAAATTTTTAGCCATTGAAGAAGGAAGAGAGAGCCTAGCCATAGCTACACTCTCATTTCTTCTTCTCCCTGAGCTAGTCGTACTATCCAGAAGCCAAAGAGAGTGAGAAGTCCTTGGCCTAGTTCTTCTACACCAGGGTCATACCATTCTAGGGTTTGCTGGAAAGGCCTTGTTGTAGAAACACCTTGCCTCTTCAAACCCTCATGCTTTGGTTGTCTTTGCTTTATCTTCAGCTAGCTTTTTTGCCAATTTGATCTAAAGAAGGAGGAGAGAGCATGAGGCCTTTCTTTAGAAACACCGGAGTGAGCCTCTCTCCCCTAAGGTTTTGTTTCTAAAGTGCTACTATTGTAGTACTTTAAAACCCTTCCCTTTAGTCTTTAGTCACCCTCCTTCAACTCTTGTGTCCTTCATATTGACTCCATTAAACCCTAAGGCACTGATCTAAGCCTCCATCGTTGAAGTTATTTGATCCTAAACAATCTCAAAATACTTTTTTTGATTTGAAACCCTAGTCCTATTGATGCCATCATCATTGGCTATTATCATCATTGTGCAACAACGTTTTTCCTTATAAGCAATTGAATGGTGTTTAAATCATTTTTTGAATGAAGGAATTATTGGATATATTGATTGCTACATCATTTTGGTATTTATTGGTGGAGTGATATTATTTCATTGCTATATTGACAAACATTGACTTTGTCAATATTTATTGTTATAATTGCTTATATGTTGAATTAGCAGATGATCTTTGATATGTGAAGTACTAACCAAGATTTGCACGTATAAGTTTCTTGTTGCTTTGTCTCGGACAAGTGCTTTTCTTCTTCTTTGGTTACTTCTTATTATTGGCTATTTATCCGGATCTTCTGCTCGGTGGTGAATTGTGAGGGGGGATTTACACTTTTGCCTTATCATCCTTCACCTTCTCAAAGCTCTGGGTCACCAGGGACATCTCCCTTGGGCCTTACCACCCATAATAGAAAGAACCATCCCATTGAGGTGACATTGGGTGGGATTGGTTCATGTTACACCAGTTTATCCCTTTATCTTCTAACCTATTACCATAAGTACAAACTGTGCGATAACATTTTGGTGCCATTTCTAGGGAACATTGAGCCAATTCTCCTGAAACGACAAATATTTTCAATAAGCCTTGCCTCAAGAGCCTTATCTCACAAGCTTACCTGGTGACTCCACTAGGGTGTTTTCCCTATTTCTTTGATAGTTTCAAGAAAACTATCTGGCGACTCCACTGATGACAAAGCCAACAATGACTTCATAATGGGATCTCGAGAATTACAAGCCTTAAGACATGAGAAAAATCCCTGGATACCCATGACAAATTCCCCCGATAAAAGAAATATGGCTCCCTAGATTCACTGGTAGCAATGGGGAAGGAGCTGACTCTCACGTAAATAATTTTTATTCTTATTTTGGACTCCATTCTGTCGATGATGATGCCGAAGATGTAGTGATGAAAATTTTTCCCACCACTCTTCACGGGAATGCTAAAAAATGGTATGATGATATTCTCGATGCTAGAATCACTTCCATGAACCGGCTAGAAGAAGTCTTTCTCAAAGAATGGGGCATACGATTGGGAGACATCTCAGTACTGCTAACAAGATTCAAACATATAAAACAAGCTGAGAATGAAACCCTATTTGACTTCCAGAATAGGTTTGAGGGCACTCTATGTCAGATTCATAGAATCCATCATCTCGAGGACAAGTATATTGTCCATCTCTATACCCATGTGATCCTGACACACCTAGGCTTGCCTCTCAGTAAAAAGGGCCCAAGGACACTCGATGAAGCTTACGACATGGCTACAGGAATTGAATGAAACATCTCCTTATCTGGGATAAAAGACCTCTTCACCTCAGGTACTCTTAGTATGGAAAGTTTGCTTTCCCTTGAAAACTTCATTGATGATTTCCAAGAAGAAGTGGAACAAACCATCATTCAACAAGG
Source organism: Picea sitchensis (assembly GCA_010110895.2). Lineage (NCBI taxonomy): Eukaryota > Viridiplantae > Streptophyta > Pinopsida > Pinales > Pinaceae > Picea > Picea sitchensis. The sequence goes on along the minus strand of SNQJ01S0038260.1, from coordinate 32,380 downwards.
GATTGTTGAAGACATGGCTGAGGAGATGGAACCCAAGCAAAATGATGAAGTATCAACCTATGCCCCTCCCTCTGATAAATCAATCCAAGAACCTGTTTCTCCTACACGACAAAAGGACGATGAGGTTAGTTGCTTTCCTTTTCAGGATTCCAATAACACCTTTTTCCATTATTCAGGAAATGAAGGAGAAATGGAAGCCTTGAACAAAATGAATATTCCTTGTTGTACAATCAAAAACAAAGAAGCGGTCCAAAAAAATAACCCATGTTGAAAATGCCAAAGTCCTCAAATCCCCTGCACAAGAAGAAACGGTAAGTTTCCCTCCTCCCCTAGTTTTTGATGATGCTTTACTTTATGATGAAGGAAGTGAGGAGGAGGAGAAWAAAWTTTCAAATGTTTCAAAACCTGCATGTTATGACACAGATAGTGACATTGTTGATAACATTGATGAKTTCATACATGTTGGAAGATGTAAATGGGATGTAATCGGTTTAGGTATGGACCCCATTTATGRTATTGAGAATCATTCCCAACTATTGCCTTTACAGTTATCATGACAGATTATCTTTGATTTTGACYAGTGGCAATAGGGAGATGATATATTTACCAATGCTCCCCAAATGCCCAAGGTTGACCTAGTACCATGTTTCCCTGATGACTTTCGGTCTTACCTTGAATGTTTTGAAGAGTATTCCTCCGAGAACTTGGATTCATTCTATGTAKAAGATTATCAACCACCATTGTGCTCGRTTTTTTATGGGAGTAGGAACATTGTTTACTTAAAGAAGGATTCTTGTGATCTTTTTCTCCAGCCACCTGTTATTACTTTACCCTACTGTTTCATTAAAGGTGTAGTTGGGAATTGTATCTTYTGCATTGATTTTCCTCTAAAGCAAACCCAAGAATCCAAGGGTTGGTTGAAAACTACAGATTTCAGTCTATCATCTCATATTTTCAATCTTCCCTTGAGGATTTGCCAGCCATCTAATACATATTTGTCAATCCCTTCCCAGACCTCAGAGTATGAGAATGTCCTAGGTAGCCATTTTGCAGACCCTTTGAGTCAGTGTTCTGAACCTTTGACTTTTCATGACCCCTTCCTGAAGTGGGTTGAGTACTTTCCTCCAAGATTTACTTGGCATAATTTTGTCCCTCCCACCCGCCTCCATGAGTTAGACTTTATGATTCTCTATGATCTGATACATTCTCTAACCCATGTTATTTTTGTGCTTGATTTATCACTGTTTTGGTTTATGATGAAGCACAAAGGCAGGTACTGTGGGACATTGTTGGATTGGCTTCACTAGTTGTTTGACTACACCAACATTCAACCAACAGGTAAGTACAAGTAAGTACTTCACTTTATATTCACATTTATGATTTCTTTATTTATGTATCTATACATATGTTGGGGTGTCATTACCGCCCCATTTTTGTTACTGATGTCCCTATTGAGATTGCGAATATCTACAGGTTATGCCAAATATGTTGAGGTTCTCATATGCTCTACTGTGAGCACATGTCCCCGAGTTGGAGCCAAATGTTATCCCCATTTTTTAGGGATAACTACGATATCATGTCTCGAGGCCCACAAGTCCTAGACATGGAGTATTGAGAGCAGGATTGACTTGAGTATGGCCCTGGAGGGCCCATCCTTTTCTTCTTCCATCATCCTTTTCTTGTGAGCAGAAACAACATCCATCACCATCGGCTTGGTCTTGTATCAGAAGAGGTTCTTGCTCCATGAGGTAATTGGTCAAGGTATAATGGTATGTGTCACTTTTGGTCATTGAAACCTTTAAATATATGCATATGATTCCTTTTATCTCTAACAACTGCTTGGATCTTACATTATCCCACTTGACCATGCTTGGGGAAATTGACAGGGTGCCCTAGCAAGCTTGTGCCCATAGGTCTTGGTTTTCCATTGGGGGGTTTCTGAAAAGCCATCGTCCACTCCCATCATAGCACCACTATTTCATCTTATCTCCCACTCATTTATCCCATTCCCCTTGTCCGGGAATTAGGTTGACCTATTTGTAGGATTGCACCTTATCTCGTGGGAAGAAGGGGCTAAAGGCCTAGAAGGTAAAAGTAGCTGGTAAAATACAAAAGCCCAAAAATGAAACCTCGAGATGCTTTGCCCAGGGATCCTTGAGAAGGAAATAAAAGGCCTCTTAGAAAGAAACAAGAGAGAACCGGAAAATAAAAAACAATACATAGTCAGAGGATAGGGGGTCTCATCACAAGCCAGCCTATTAGGTTCATGGGTACCTAACAATATCACACTGCCACCATCGGGTCACCATGCAAGGGCAGTGACCTTTGGTTTCATAGCCAAGGAAAAGGGGGTCTCATCATGAGAAAACCTTCTTATCTTTGTGAAAGTACTTGTGGGTAACACTGTCAGCTCTGGTCACCATGCCAAGGCAGTGTCCTCTGGTTAGCCCTTAAATAAAAGAAAAATAAGAAGAAAAAGAAAATAAAAGAATAAAGCAAGAACGGGCTTGGAAAAAATGCATCCATGATAGGTACAACTCACCTTCTACAAAGGCACCCACAAATAAAATTATGCATCCTTGGCTCTCACTACACCCACATGTCTGGACATCCCTTAGCCACATCACCTCACTTACATGGCTTGGATGAAATCCTTCTGGAAACTTTCCTTTTCTTGTCGATACTAGCCCAATAGGATGTTTTGTATTTTTTCTCCAATCTTGTATTGCAGGTTTTTGTAATCTCTTTGAGATATTGACTGATGTATTAGGGTTTTATGCATATGTTTA
>SNQJ01S0038260.1:0-29581 GCA_010110895.2 Picea sitchensis | reverse complement strand
AAATGGTGACCAACAACCAAGACATAATAGAAATAAAGGACAAGGTAATAATCATAAGAGTGGGAAAAATAATAACAAATCCAAGGCTGACACTAACAATGATAGATCGAATAATAATGTTGGTGAGGGAAAGAAAGAGAAATGAAAGGTAAAGTTTCCTTGTAAACTTTGTAAATGTGATCACCTTACCCACCTATGCCCCAAAATTGAGGAGGCCTTGAGGATCTTATCACAACCACCCACTATGTTGACTGATCCATTTCCGCATAATCAACACATGGCTTCAGGGTCATCCAAAACCAAAAATGCATTGAACGGAAATCAAAACCCCTCGACACATGAAGGTGATTGTTTATGCGTTAATATGGTCAAATATCAAATTTATTTAGCCATTCAATCTCATGATTATTGTTATTCACAGATTGTCATAGGTATAGAGTCCCCCTCTCCTCCGAAAACACCCTTGTAGATCAAAAAACTAGAGCCTTCTCCTCGTATTCTAAAAGGAGTACTAAAATGATATACCCACAATCCTAATTCTAGATATTCCCAGAACTATTCGATTATCGAAGACTTGGTTCAAATCCCTTGTGCGATTTCAGCTTTGGAGGTGCTCTAGACATGTCCTTCATAGAGGAATGCCTTGTTATCTACTTTAGGATCTCTAGAACCATGTGGCTCAAAGGTTATTAGGTTTTAATTTACAGATGTTAAGCCTACCTTGCCTTACCATGTGGCCTTTAAAATCCATGTGTTGTACACAAAGTATACCATCAAACACACTGTACATGATGAAGGCATTACAATGTGTGTGATGTCCCTAACCTGTTGGAAATCCATTAGCTCTTTGACTCTATCCCAATCTATGACTATGTTGACTACATTTGATTGACGTTCTTTTCAACCCCACATAATTCTTCCTTCTTCTCCAATCCAATTAGGTGGAAAGATAGTGGAGGTTGATTTTGAGGTGGTTGATGTTCCCCTTGACTATAATTTATTACTAGGGTGTAATTGGACTTATGCCATGACCACGCTCATGTCATCTATTTTTTGCACTTTATGTTTTCCTCACGAGGGGAAAATAGTGATGATTGATCAATTTTCCTTTGTGAATGATAGTCCTAATGCATTAGTTGGACCTTAAATCCTAGTGATCGACAATTCTCGGCAGGAAACCGAGGATATTGGTGTGGGAATGTATTCCTCTCTTATTGGTAGCTTTGATTTTGTGGCACCAATCCATCACATTTATGCCATGTCCAATAGGCCTTCGTCATCAATGATGTTTTTTCCTTTCCATACTTCGTATTTCAATGATCCTTGGAACCTACCTTTGTCGAATACATCGTGCAACGGTCAGTCACATATTGGGATAGAAATTCCACTGTCAATGACAGAGGTTGCATATCAGTATATTCTTAATTCTACTGCTGACTCAGAACCTCGCTCCTCACGGAAGGATGAGGAGGATCACGTTATCGATCCCATATGGGCCATCCCATCGTCTTGTTCACATGATTTCCTCGATGATACTTTACCTTCATATGAATCCATATTAGAGGCCATGAATGGTCCTGATAGGCCTTGGGACGATATCCATCATCACTCTTATTTCCTCCCAGACCTTGTTAGGATCGAACATGACAAATTTATATCTACATTGAGTGATATGGTCGGTCACATTGTGGTTTCACTAGACACGCATGGCGTTTATGCCAATGGAAACATGGAGAATATATCTCCTACTGTATTGATTGAGATATCTTGAATTCCTGGAAAAATTGAGAATGCATATATCGATGCAGAATGTTCTCCTGAAGAAATTCAAATCTACACCAATCTATTCAAATAATTTCGTGATGTATTCGCTTGGTTCTATGAAGATATGCTAGGGATCGACCCCAACATTTTTGAGCATGAGATCAAGACTTATTCATATGCTAGACCTATTCGACAACATCTTAGAACTATTAATCCTAGGAAGGCCTCTGGTATTAAGGAAGAGGTAGAGAAGCTACTTAATGTTGGTTTCATGTACCCAGTTCCCTTGATGGAATGGGTGTCCAACCCCATTCCAGTGAATAAGAAACAAGGAACCATCAGTGTGTATGTATTTTCGAGACCTAAACAAGGTTTTTCCTAAAGATAACTTCTTGAGTCCTTTCATTGACCAGATTCTTGATGAGTGTGCAAGAAGCAAATTTTTTTCTTTTATAGACGGATTTTCAGAATATAATAAAATTTATATCAAACCCAAGGATCAACATAAGACGAAGTTTATTTGTCCTTAAGGTAATTTTTCATACCAAAAAATGCCTTTCGGACTTTAAAACACCGAAGAAACCTTCCAGCGCGCCATGACCTTTTATTTTCACGATCTCAAACACATTGTCAAATCTTACCTCGATGATCTCCCCGCTCACTCTCACAAGAGAGTAGATCGCTCCTCTCACCTTCAAATAGTATTTGAGAGATTTTGTTACTATCGAATCCACTTGAACCCTCAGAAGTGCTTCTTTTGCATTATCTCTAACCATGTTTTAGGATTCTTAGTCTATGAGCATGGGATCATGGAGGGTCCTATGAAGGTTGAGGAAATAAATTGATTTCCTCACCCCGCGCAACATTGGACAACCTCAGGGTTTACAGGGGAATGCTAACTTCTTGTGTCGGTTCATAGTTAACTATGCCAATTTAACTAAGGATTTCATGCATCTTTTGAAGAAGGAAACTCCATTTATATGGGATGATTGAGCCCAAGAATCCTTCGATGATATTAAGAAATCCTTGGTATTGGTGCCTCTGCTCAAGCCTCCAGACTATAGTAGAGACTGTTTTATTTATATATTCGCATCTGAAGGAATAGTTGGTATGGTTCTGGTTCAGGAGGACAATGACCTCCATGATCAAATTGTCTACTATCTTAGTCGAAATTTAGTCGGCCCTGAACTTAAGTACTCTCACGTAAAAAAACTAGCCTTGGCTACCATACATGCAGTTCAAAGATTATGGAATTATATATTTCTTCACAAAACTATCGTAGTTGTGTATATCAATCCATTTCAATATATCCTTACTAGGAATATCATAGGGGGAAAATACAATAAGTGGATGGTTATTGTTTAATAATTTGATCTCGATTTCTCTTTGGTGAAGTCTAAGAAATCGCTAGTTGTTTCTAAATTGATATCAGACTTCCCTTGATTAAATGAGGACATTATTCATGACGATATGTTTGCAGATAAACATATCTTCCTTATCTCTTATTCAAACCCCTGGTATGGAGACATTCTAGTTTATATTCAAACCTTTAATTTATCCCATCATCTTTTGAGAGATGATCGACGACGTATATGTCATCAAGGTAAAAAATACGTTATCATTGGTATGACTTTGTATCGTTGAGGAGTAGATAATATTTTTCATTGTTTCTTAAATCACGAGGAAGATGAGTTGGTTCTCAATGACTTTCACAATGGGGATTGTGGTGGTCATCTATCTGGGCTTGTGACAACCCAAACAATTTTGTGAGCCAATTATTTTTTATCATCAATTATTAAAGATTGTGCTAAAGCGGTCAAGAAGTGTCACCCTTGATAAGTGTTCACTCAGAAAATGCGTTCACATCCAACCCCTCTTCACCCAATCATCACCGACGGTCCCCTAACCAAGCGGGGGGTATATTTTATGGACTGTAACCCAACTTCGATTGGGGGGCATCATCATATTATCATCGTCATGGATTACTTCACTAAATGGGAACAGGCCATGCCTACCATTAAAAATGATGGTAAGACTGCAACATTCTTTGTATTCAACCAAATTATAGCTTGGTTCAAAATCCCAAGGGAGATTGTCACTGATAATGGTAGTCACTTTCAAAATGAAATGATGAGGGAGTTAGCATCAAAACTGGGGTTTAATCATAGTCATTCTTCCCTTTATTATCACCAGGAAAATGGACAAGTAGAGGAACTAAATAAATCTCTCAAGAACATCTTGCAAAAAATTGTCAACCAGAGTAAGTCTGACTGACATCTAATGCTTTACCCTGCTCTTTAGACATATTGAACCTCTTTTAATAATTCCACTGGTTTTTCTCCTTTTTAGTTAGTACATGGTGTAGAGTCGATCCTTCTGATTGAATGTGAAACCCCTTCCCTCAAACTAGAAATTGAGCTCCTACCTGACACATCTGATCTTGAAGAATGCCTCATGCAACTAGAGCATCTAAATGAGAAACGTTGAGATACCTCTATGAATATAGAAGTGAATAAACGATGTGTTAAGGTTAAGTATGATAGATTTGTCTGTCCTCGGAAGTATGTTGAGGTTGACTTGGTTCTCTTGTATGACCAAGCCAAAGAATCGTTCGGGGAAGGAAAGTTCAACCCCATGTGGCATGGTCCTAATATCGTGTGACTTGTTTTGGAGAATGTAGCCTATGAATTAGAGGATTATGAAGGGAATATGTTGGATAACCCTAGAAATGGGATCTACCTTAAAATATATTATGCTTGAACATTCAAGATTGGGCATGACTCTTTGTATACTAGTGTATCTTAGTGTATTTTCATCTTTTCCATTGTGTCATCGGATTGATTATCAAGTTTTCCCTTGGTTGAAAGATGTCAATGGTGTCTTTACTTTACTTAGGATTCATAGACAATGCTAGTCATCATACACAAAACATGGCTTCCACTGCATGGGTAATTTACTCACCCGAAGACCAACTGGTATCTTCAGGTGGCATTTGTCTAGAGCCATCAACGAATAATGTGGCTAAGTATATCACCGTTATAGAGATTTTATGTGATGTCATTTCACATGGTGTCCGGTCTTTAGAGGTTTTTCTAGACTCCCAGTTAGTTTTATGTTAGTTAAATGGAATTTACCATGTGTGAGACCCTACTATGATCTAATGATTCCTAGGGGTATGACTTTTGGAACGATACTTTGATTTTATTACTTATAATTATATACCTATAAGTTCTAATCATGTATCTGACGCATATGGTAATTATGTTTAGATTGGAATTTTTCATGGAACTGAAGTAAAGAAAACACATTCATATATGTACATATATAAGTAAAGTCAAAGACCGATTTTTGTATTTCATATTTTCAAAAAATATGGTGTCATAGTACAAAATAGTGCTCACACCCTCAAAATACATATATGGATGGTATATATATGAACATGAAATATATTCATGTGGCGTCAGATGTGTATCATGATAAAACAATATGTCATTTTTTATACATTGGAATATTCACACCCACACACACAGCACATCGACCACCTTCTGTTGCATAGTCTCTGGCAAATCCTCCACCTGAACCATAAGAATCTTGTGCATCAATCGAGACAAGTTCCCCTGCACATTTTGTAGCACTCTATTTTCATTTCCTCCCGCATGCTCATCTCCCTGGTTCCTCCACCAATGTCATGGGAATCCATCTGGTCGTTGTGGGAATCCCTCTGTATTCGATCCTAGCATAGGGGTATTCATCAATGGCTATCACATGTAGCACCACCAAAAAAAAAACTCATCATTGTAGAGGGTTGGCACCCTACAACCTCCTAGCCACCTTATAACATCGGTCCATCATGACATAGTTGGATCGTGCGGTCCATGTGGAATGATCTCCACTCTAGGGCTTAAACTTGGAACCCGCTAAAAGAAAAAACTGCACAATATGGATGCAAAACTGAAGTTTCTCTTGCTCCCTTGTTTGAAATCCATCAATTGACTCTTCATGTTAGACAATAGTGAGGTACACCAGTCATAAATAGTGGTTCATAAACACTCCAGTGCATAGAATATGAGTTTCCTTGAAGCCTGGTGCAACAAGGTTGACCCAGAGATCCATATAAGAACAAGAATGATGATCTTCAAAATCAATTTTTCGATCACCCTGATTGGGAGTTGGCTCCCTGCTTTGTCTGTGTCTACAACACAATGGGTGGCAATGCAATCCTGCATGGTAATACCACCCCCATCCCCCGGGGCCTTGATATTCAATACCTCGCCCCAGCGAGACATTCCTGTAATGAAATATATGTCATATAATTCAATCCTCAACGATTTCTTATCGCGATTGAAGGCCTTTGTCCCTGGATCCCAATAGTTTATGAGATTTTTGAGTAACCTCACTTGATACCTTGTTATCGCATAGTTTGTACTTATGGTAATAGGTCAGAAGATAAAGGGATAAACTGGTGTAATAGGAACCAATCCCACTCAATGTCACCTCAATGGGATGTTTCTTTCTATTCTGAGTGGTAAGGCCCAAGGGAGATGTCCCTGGTGACCCAGAGCTTTGAGAAGGTAAAGGATGATAAGGAAAAGGTGTAAAACCCCCCTCACAAGTCACCATCGAGAAGAAGATCCGACTAAATAGCCAATAATAAGAAGTAACCAAAGAAGAAGAAAAACACCTATCCGGGACAAATTGACAAGAAACTTATACGTGCAAATCTTGGTTAGTACTTCATATATCAAATATCATCTGCTAATTCAACATATAATCAATTATAACAATAAATATTGACAAAGTCAATGTTTGTCAATATAGCAATGAAATAATATCACTCCACCAATAAATACCAAAATGATGTAGCAATCAATATATCCAATCAATCCTTCATTCAACAAATGCTTTAAACACCTTTCAATTTCTTATAAGGAAAAACATTGCTACACAATGATGATAATAGCCAATCATGACGATAGCAATAGGACTAGGATTTCAAATCAAAAAAAGTATTATGAGATTGTTTAGGATCAAATCACTTCAACACTAGAGTCTTAGACCAGTGCCTTAGGGTTTAATGGAGTCAATAATAAGGACGCAAGAGTTGAAGGAGGGTGGCTAAAGACTAGAGGGAAGGGTTTTGAAGTGCTGCAATGACAGGGCTTCAGAAACAAAACCCTAGGGGAGAGAGGCTCACTCTGGTGCTGCTAAATCAAGGCCTCATGCTCTCTCCTCCTTCTTTAGATCAAATTGGCAAAAAGGCTAGTTGAAGATAAAGCAAAGACAACCAAAGCATGAGGGTTTGAAGAGGCAAGTTGTTGCTACAGTAAGGCCTTTTCAGCAAACCCTATAATGGCACGGCCCCGGTGTAGAAGAACTAGGCCAAGGACGTCTCACTCTCTTTGGATTTTGGATAGTATGGATAGCTCAGGGAGAAGACGAAATGAGAGTGTAGCTATGGCTAGGCTCTCTCTTCCTTCTTCAATGGCTGAAAATTTCTTTATCAGGGGACATGAGACAAGGACCAATTAAATGTTCTTGTCACCTAGCAAGAATGCCTTTTCAAAGAACTCTCTTTGGATTTTGATAGTATGGATAGCTCAGGAGAAGACTAAATGAGAGTGTGTGTAGCCATGGCTAGCTCTCTTCCTTCTTCAATGGCTGAAAATTTCTTTATCAAGGGACAGCTATACCTAACCACCAAATGCCTCCTGTTTCTTGACTCAAATCAAATATACAAATGCCTCGTTCTCAAAGTTCAAACCATTCAATAAGAAGTTTTGTAGAAAAATACTACAATTCATGAAGAAATAACCATGCAACCTCTAGTTGTAAAACCTTCCTTCAAGAGAAAACAATAAATGCCAAAAGCCTTCCTTCAACAAGTGTGTCTCTCTTAAATCAGCCAAAAACCCCAATATGGAGCTAAAATCCTCAGACCTCACTAATCAATGAGTGATAGATGATGATAAAATGAGAGTCAAACACCTCAATATATAGTGTATCAATGACCTATTCCACTTTTTAGGTCATAAAAAGGTCTAGGACAAGGCCATAATACCAAAATAATATTGTTTTACATTAACTGTCAAATTAAAACCCTAATTGAGATGAAAGTGAGATGTCACCCCTTCTAAGGGAGACGCTAGCCCTTAATAGGGCTAGTGCAGCATCCATAAGCCAAACGTTAGCCCTCTTTAGGCCTCTCCATCATCTCCTTCCACATGCCAACCTCTTATCAACCTGCCACACACCAAGATGACATCATGATCAGATGACGCCTTGGTCCATCCAAATAAAATGTTTCATTGGAAGTGGGTCAATCTCCCTAGGTTGGGCTCAGCCAAAGTGTCCCAAGTGGAATGTCCTTCTTCTTATCATGTGCAAATGCTCATCCAATCGTTGTCTTGTCTCTGCCCCTCGATGGGGTCTTAGCATCCATCTCGTGAGTTTTTAGCCCCATGGAGGTCCTAATTGATCATCTCCCATGTGTACTGGTCCAAAATAATACCTATCCATTCTCAATGTCAATCATGCACATCAAAGCTACTTCCATGTGCTCATCACCACTGTGATCATAATGTGATCACATCTCTCTTCATCAATATGTTGATGGGCGAAACAGTCCATACCAAACGGCTTGGGTTTTTTAGACAACCCCGTACCGGTTGTCTAAATAACCCAAGTCGCTTGGTATGGACCACCCTGACGAATTTAATCTACTAATGCCTCGGAGGTCTCGTAAGGAAACCAAAGAGAAAGTGATCTGAGCTAAATAATCTAAACTAAGGAAACTAGAAACCAATAAAACAAACTAAAAATAAACCAATCTAACTAAATAAAAGAAATCAAACTAAAAATAGAGGAAACTAGACCAATAAAAACAAACTTAACTTAACTATACTAATCTAACTATAAACTACTAACTATTATATATTTACAAGATACTAACTATGATTATAATAACTCAAATCAACTATCTAATTATCAAGTTAATTACGCTTATTCAATAAATATACATTACATACAATTTACGGATTTGAATAAAACCTGTGAAACTAATTGCTTGTCATTTCCAAGACAAATAAGGTAACTCTTTTGATTTTATAATTTATGAATAAAAAGGTAAACTAACTGGAATTAAAACAAATCAAAATTATATCTATATTAAACTACTAATAAAAAGCAGCAAACTAAATACTAACTGATTGGACTCCGAAAACTTCCAAGTCCTAGTCTCAAGCGCGAGATGACTTTCTAAGCCGACTGAGGAGGGAACTCACACCTGCTTAGGCCCTTAAGCTTCTCTAAATGATCAGCTATAATTCTTCCTGAAGTATTATTACAGACAAACAAGACATAAAAGATTATCATAATTTTTGATTATACCCTGCAAAAGGGGAAACCCATTGTGCAAGAACTATATAATATAACTAAATTATAAGAAGACAAAGCTATCATTCACTAACAAGAATTGATAATTGTTATGTATTTTATTGATTTAGAAGAAACAAGATATAGATGATTAATAATAAGATTATATCATTTGTATGTGATTCAGATAGCTAACGCAATACTAAACCACATAAAACAAGCTGATATACAAACATAGAACAAAGTGTTGATATATTGAAAAAGCAAAAGCTATAACAACGCACCAATTCTCAAGCCCAGCTTGAATCGACTCCATATCCTTGTTCTCCCCTAACCCAGGATTCTTAATTATTACAAAGCCATAGGTTTAAATAAGTTTTCACAAGGTAATAGTAATCCTTGTGAGTAATAGTAAAACATCCTTGTGAGTAATAATAACTGCCATTAACAATTCAACAACCCTAAAATCTCCTAAACTAAGAAATGAAATGTAAGTTGTAATCCTTGGATATCTCCAACGTCCTCATGTCCATCACCAATTCGAATTTGCCCGTGTTAGACACAAAGATCAAGTTAGGAGTATTTTATTTAGAAAATAATAACGACAAATGACTCTATAGACTCTCGCCTAATCCTCGATTCAGAATGGTCTTAGAATAGTAAACAAGACCGTATCAAATCAAATCATATAGAATCTAATCTTCTTTTATCAATCAAATGATTTAATAAAAGTAAACCTTTAATCAAATCAACCAATAAGATACAATCGAGACAGAATATGAATACTCTATTTGCCATAAGCACAACACCAAAACGAATCATAACAAAATGATTCATGAATGTCATCAATGGTAACCCATACAGTAGGGATTTTCAAACAATAATTATCGATTATCATATCGTTCAACTTTTGCCAATATAGAAAACTGTAATAATTTAATGCATCGCATCCATAGAATCCCATCATAGATCTCGTTTATGGAACTTCAAACAGTTCACAGGCGTAACCGTATAAACTAATTATAGCAGGATGATGTCAATCCATTAAAAACAAAATATGAAATAGCATTATTCATATTGTGTTTTTAATGGACTAACATCATCCTGCTATAATTAGTTTATACAGTCAACAGACAGGTGCGATAAAATCGACATGATTCATAAATCCATACTAATTTTTATTAAATCAATTATAAAAAAGTGAAATCAAACGCTGGAAATGTAATCCAATTCAAGCAACAATGAATATCGAATGAGCCATAATCAGCTATACACCAACAGAGAATTACTTCATTTAGTTCTAACCACACAAACAACTAACCAATTCAAACTATTTTACCCATAACTGATTCAAATCACACCATCGAAAAATTGCATCATAAACAACATTCTATTTTAAAATATATCAAATTTAATCATGGCATCGAACTAAAGATGGACAATGATATCTATTTGATGATCCATTAAATCACAATCAATTCCACCTGATTCTAAAACCATAACAAAATAATACATCAAACCAAAAATCATATACAGTGAAACACACTTATGTAACATAGCAGGGTGTCATATAAATGATCGAGCACTATACCATCACAGGTGCCGAGACTATGTCAATCTTGAATTGAAAATAACTGTAGCGACTCACAATTTTGGAACAGGATTGTCCCATCGGGCCAGGTTTCTTTGTCGCTAGTCGCCTACAGACTTCCTCGACTGAGCTCGCCACTTGGTTTCCAAATACTATTTTGGATTGCAATGTTGGGACATCTAGATAGTATCTCTCTAACCATTCAATAATCGGTCGCGAAGGTGAAGCAACCTTTATAGGAGGGGTTCTGGCGATTCCCGCTGGTTTCATCGCTGCGGTTTGGATACCGTGGAATCTGTATCATCACGCTAGCAAGTACAGTTCTAACAAAATCGTGAAGGAGTTTTGTCACACAAACCATTGGAGTAAGGGTACTCCTCGGCGTGAAATTGTTCCACTTCAGAATCCGGGTCTTCGCTGATTGCGATGGGTTATAACTTCACAGGGGGCTTGGTTTTATTCCTCGCCATGCGAGAGATTATTTAGCCGCTCTTCTTGCTTCTAGTGTTAGCACCAGTCTTCGCTCTAGTGTTTTGGGTTGTAGCTTTTAGCAACTTCACCGCTTTCACCATAGCTAGAGGTGAATTAAAAGGTGAGTCGGTTTAGATTTGGGTAGGAGAACATCATAAGGTACAGGGGATTTGGGTTTGTTCTCGGCAATCATAGGCTTATCCACTGTGGAGGATGTGGTCCTTCAAAACCGTTGCGGCTGGGAAAATCACGCCATGAATCTTGACGTGACCCCAATTCGTGAACAAAAATCATCTTAATTAAACCAACATGAAAAGGCTAGTGTCAACATGGCTATGCTTTATATCTCTTAGCCATTTGAATGTGACTTCTGCAGATAGTATGGCATACTAAGCCAAAAACCCATAAAAATCATTAACAAGCGTAGATGAAATAGGAACACGAATCCGTACCTGCCTTCACAAGTTACAAACCGTTTGATAATCATCAAAAAGATCATACCAATGTAGATTTCAACATCTTTACCGGTAAACCTCTACGCGATGAATTCATCAGGCGAGATCGGGAACTAAGAAGTGTCCACCCGGACATCCTTAACCTTACATCTTTTCGAATTTATTTTTGCCCTCGACAGCAAGCCGCAGAGTCGAGGGATTGTTCAGTGATCTCAAGCTAGACATCTCCAACTTTAGCTCTATAGCCATCTAACGATAAAGCAAACTGCCGAGACACAATGATATCATAACCATCAAATTTCCTCATAAATGGAATCCATCCAAACTCTTTGAGGTCGTCATACGCACCATCAAATGTTAACAGTGCTTGGCATCCGTTTGGCTCGGCTCTCACAACAGGAGTAATAGTTCCTGTACATGGTAGGGTTCGTGTGAATGAAACAATACACAGAGATAAAAAGAGAGGGTTTAACCGCTTGAATGTTCAACGAGACCGGAAATAACTCCATGAGTGCGAAGGTGGTGGGATTAACACCGCCACGTATTACATTAATTAGCTGAGTACAACGCTATCAAAGTATGATCGCTTATACCATGCATCTCGGCCAGAAACGGCAGTACTCATGTTAAAATGCCACTTAATTCAAACATATTTACCACCACGCGCTACATTGAAGTGCCAAGTGTACATTTCAATCAACATAGTACCCATCACTAACCATCGATCAGTTGTATCATTTCAATGCTTCATACCACTTTTAATACATTAAAACCCATACATAGCCCGAAACTATACGATCATTCAAACATCAACTCAGAAAACCAATGTATCCAGCAAGGGTTTAAATCACAAAATCAAATGCCAATAGGTTTATCAAAGCGCTTCAAACTACTACCACTTTATGAAATCAAACTCATTATATTGCGAATGTAATCAGAGTATTATCCAAGTGTCAAAACATTGTGATCAATCAACATATGAAATTGATAAGTTAAGAGTTCAAAGAAATGAGCCTCATACAAAACCAAGATGAATTATGTCACCTACAACTCATAACTTAACATTCCCAAAAGAGAAATCAATTAAAGTGAATGGCTACAGCTTTGAAAGAACCTTCTGCAGTGAAGTAATAAACCAATGATCAAGTGTATTTCAATAAATCAATAAAAGACGACAATAGTCCAGACAATGAGAGAAGTGTTTTCACACTTTCAGCTGTGAAAAATCAAAACGAAATCAAATTGCACTTGTCACGAAAATAAAACAAATGTCTCAGAGCTCACCGCGACGGCGATTTGTCATTTAGAAGACAAGAGGTGTAGGCAAAGTTTTTAGAGTAATACAAAAAAAAGAGTTGGCTGCCAACAATGGCGCATTATCACCATGGCAGTTATCTCTGTCAAAAGCAATAAATTCAGAACGGGACATCAAAGAGAATTTCAACTCCAAAAACAACAACCAAAAAAATCGTACTAACATCATCCTCAACTATCTTTCCAACGATACTAAAAGATGCAACCAAGAACAGCCTTTTAAGATCGCTAGTCATGATTTTATGATAAAATATCAATACTGTTGGCATAGCCACTGCCGCCAAATAGGGCGCCCATATCCTCGACAGTTTCCATTTAACCCACTCTGATGTCCTATCCCGTCAAGAAGCTCAGGATTAGAGTAAAGCGACATTAAAGAGGTTTCATAATTTCCACAGATTTCACTTAATTCGACATTAAGCCACGCCGCCACAGTTCCGCTGCTCAAGCACTCTACGGGAAGTTGTCTTGGCACCATGTTTGCATTTCATTCACGCCAGCCGACCTCGCTCAAGATCCCTACTGGTTACAAACACTTCAATGCCTCTTATTAATATTTTTATTTTGTTTTTCTTTATGGATAGCTGAGCTGGTGATGCTGAAAGATCTTGTTGTTTTATCATATTTTTAGACCTCATCGAATTTTTTTAGATAATTGCCCTTTATCCAGCACTAGACATGTTTTATTTCTAAACAACTTGCTATGACAGTGGGAGACATCCTTTGAGTCATTCCTTTACCTTTAAAAGGGAATAAGAAGAGATAAAGATAATCATGACAAACTTCACCGAGATCGAATTAGTTGACTTCTTTTCAAAAAAAAATTCCAACATCATTTTTAAACATACCACTGATGTTCGTACAACCTTTAAGAAGTTATTTCAGCGGGGAGATTTTCTCATGGTCTCTTTGTCTAATGGCTCAGTAATGTGTAGGTGTATTTCCAGCAAAAACCGGTAAGCATAAGGAATAAATCAAAACACACCAAATAAGAAAAAATTGGAAACAAAAGAAATCCAAACAACAAACCAAGAAACAAAATACACAGAAGGTGCATCTCAAAACCTCATGCAACAATCCCCGGGGAAACTGAAAGAAAATAGGAAAATCATGGATGATGGGAAAACAGTCCTACCATGGTATCTGGGTTAGAGTCGATCAGATTCATTTATCTCTTTACTTTTCCATTTAAGATTTTCATGACGATAATGCGTGGTTTTTGAAAATAAATGTTGAGCTAAGAGCAAAGAGAAAGAGACAAAGGGGACTCAATAATAATAATATGGTTCGTGGTGCCTAATTTGGCGCGGCATGACTCAAAGATTATTGAAAACATAAATAGTGAGAAATCAAACCGAAAGAAAAACCTATTCCTAAACTCCAATCTCTAACTACTAAACAAATCGTGATACAGGAAGTCATACCTAATGTAGCCGCCAAATATAACTTTAATCCCCAAGAATGAAAACAACAAGATCAAGCATTATTAAAGGAATGGTAGTATATCAACAAATGTCAAACATATCATATAATGCTTACCTTCATAATCAACATCTAGAAACAGAGTAAGTTAATAATGATCTTACCATTTCCTTGATATTCTTGTTGTACGAATCCTCCAAACCATTGCGCTATCATCGTGATATGGGTCATAATGGCACTCCGTTAGTGTAAGTAGTTTCAAAATCATTACGATTATGAAGAATTGGAATAACCATCAGCCAAGGATTAAATGCCCCATCCTCCTGACAGCTCTCTAAGTGCTCATTAATTCTCTTTACATGGAGGATCTAAAAGAAACATGTCACCCCTACTTCCAAGATACTTAGGGCTTAAAAAGAAAGCAAGCTTAACTTTGTCTTATTATGAAAAAATTCTTCATATATGAATATTCAAGCCACTTTAAGATCCTGTCACAAAAGTGTAGATGAAAACCATGACCCTGATGAACCGAGTATATCAATGGAAATCTCATCATAGGAGGATTCGTGCTATCGATTAGATCATTGGTTTGAATGTTTCCTTTCATGAGATTGATCATTTCTAAAATGTGAAGTATCAACATTAAGATTCAAGCTAAGCAAAGAACGATTTTTAAACTTAGAATGTTTGATTTTATACATGTAATGCATCGGTCCCTTTTCAACAATAAATTGTGTAAAATCATCTTTCAACATGTACTTTTCTCATGTGAGTGATGAAGTGAACAAGAGTCAAAACCGCTTTTATCAATGTTGTGCTCGGAATTAAATTCACCAAAGTTTAGCATATCAAGAGGATACGATTGTGGTGGAAAAGAGAATGATGTTGTAGGTCAAATGTCAAGTCCACCATAATCTAGGAATAGATCAGATATAAAGAATAAAAGGAATCGTAAATAAGAAAATAAAAGAATCTTCAACTAGGATACTCAACGATGATATTCTCAAGACAATTTTCTTCACTTTCTTTAAAACTCTCACTTTGATTTGGCGACGAATTCCTCAACACAACATGATTATCTGGATTTGCCTTTGTGTGACAGATAATTCAAAAATCTATGTGACAAGCATCTAGTCTTCCCTGTGAACAAAGTGCATTTTGGGGATCAAGGTTTAAAGTTTCTTTTCTAGTTGTGTATCTCCTCTAATCAGTTTCATGGGAGTACTAGAACATTCAAGAAGATTTTGTTTCTTAAGTGTCTTCTATAATGACTGATTTTAAATGTTGATTAGAGCATGAGTTACAAGAATGAGGGTATTCACCTTGAGCCATTAACAAATCATCTTCCATACTAGTCTTAGACCGAAAATACAATGATTCAAAGCAAAAACCAATTTGGTTTTCAATAAGAGTCTGATCAATAGATTCTACCTCCTAGCTTGTTCAACATTATCTGAAGAATTTTTCTCTCTTTCTTGCTAAGAAGATTGTTCGCAATTGAGTGATGGGATTTGCAATTGGTTCTCCATTAGTGATCGAACATGACTGATGGAAGGGATGCGTTATCACGTAAATTTTAATGCCAATGACATGTCATTGAGATTAAATTTACGAGGATATGATAGACTTTGTCAAAAAGCCTTCTGAAGATGGATCACCATTAGCTTAAGTATGAAATTTCACATAATTGATCAAATCATAAATTTCAAAAAGCATTTAGAAACTCATCTACAAATTGAAAACCAATAAAAATGCGACATGCCGGAAAGGATTCAAACCAATGTTTGATTCAAACCAATGTTTGATCAAACCTCTAAAAGTAAAAGCAAAAAATCTGCACAAAACCTTTAAATAAAAAAATATCATGTTTGATGCATTTGCATCAAAAACTTGTTAAGGTGGTCTTTATGCATAATTTGCCTTCTCCATCAAAGGTGAGTTTGGACAAGCATGAAACTGTCTTCATAGAAATATCGTGTAATGAGAAGTTGAGCATGTTCCAACATAGTGATTTGGGAGCCATGAGGGAATTGAATAAATTTGAAATAAAGTCTCCTACAAGGCCATCTTGTCAGCTGGCCCTCCTTATAGCGCCATTTATTGACTATCTAAATGGCCCATCTCATTAACCGGGAGAGTGGAACCGTCCGGGTTGTCTAAATAACCTAAGCCGCTTGGAATGGACCACCTTGACGAATTTAACTACTTCCTTGGCCGCTCTAATGTCTCCTAAGGGAACCAAAAAGAGAAGCTGATCTGAGCTAAATAATTCAACCAAGGAAACTAGAAACTAATAAAACAAACTAAAAATAAACTAATCTAACTAAATAAAAGAAATCAAACTAAAATAGAGGAAACTAGAAACTAATAAAACAAACTTAACTTAACTATACTAATATAACCATAAACTACTAACTATTATATATTTACAAGATACTAACGATTATAATAACCTCAAATCAACTATCTAATTATCAAGTTAATTACGCTTTATTCACAAATATACATTACATACAATTTGCAGATTTGAATAAACCCAGAAACTAATTTGCTTGCTGCCCCAAGACAGCTAAGGTAACTCTTTTTGATTTTATAATTTTATGAATAAAAAGGTAAACTAACTTAAATTAAAACAACCGTACTATATCTATATTAAACTACTTAATAAAATCAACAAACTAAAGCATCGATTGACTGAAACGCCTCCAAGTCTGCGCTGCGTATGATGACTTCTAAGTCGATTGGAGGAGGGAAACTCACACCGCTTAGGGCCCTTAGGGCTTCGAACGCATCAGCTATAATGCTTCCTAAGTATTATTATTGTGACAAACAAGACATAAAAGATTATCATAACAATTGTTTGATTATAAATTCTCGCAAAAGGGGAAACCTATTGTGCAAAGTAACTTATATTATAATTCAAATTATGAAGAAGACAGCTTACCATCCACTAACAAGAATTGATAATTGTTATGCCTTTATTGATTTAGGAAGAAACAAGATATAGATGACAAGACAGATTATATCATTTGTATAGATTCAGATAGCTAACGCAATACTAAACCATAAACAAGCCGATATACAAAAACATAGAACAAAGTGTTGATATATTGAAAGCTGAAGCTATAATAAAACACTAATTCAAGCCCAGCTTGGAATCGTAATTCCATATCCTCGTTTCTCCCAAGACTGAGGATTCCTAATTATTACAAAGCCATAGGTTTAAATAAGTTTTTCACAAGGTAAAACATCCTTGTGAGTAATAGTAATCAGCTTTACACAATCTGGGAATAACCCAAAAATCTCCTAAACTAAGAAAAATGAAATGCAAAGTTGTAATCCTTGAGATATCTTCCAACTGCCCCTCATGTCCATCACCAATTCGCATTTTCCTGTGTTAGACACAAAGATCAAGTTAGGAGCATTTTATTTAGAAAATAATAACGACAAAATGACTCTTCTATAGGACTAGCCATTTAATTATCTCGATTCTGTAGCGGGTCTAGAATAGTAAACAAGACCAGATCAAATCAAATCATATAGAATCAAATATTCTTTTAATAATCAAATGATTTAATAAAAGTAAACCTTCAAATCAAATCAAATCCAATAAGATACAACCGGGACAGAATATGAATACTCTGTTTGCCATAAGCACAACACAAAATCGAATCATAACAAAACGACTCATGAATGTCATCAATGGTAACCCATACAATAGGGATTTGCAAACAATAATTATCTATTATCATATCGTTCGACTTTTTCCAATATAGAAAACTGTAACAATTTTATACGTAATCGTATCCATAGAATCCCATCATAGATCTCAAGTTGTGGAACTTCAAACAGCTTCATTGCATGTAAACTGTGATAAACTAATTATACAGGATTGATGTCAATCCATTAAAACAATATGAAATAGCATTATTCGTATTGGAATATCAACTCAAAATCTTTTAGTGTCATTCACCATACAGTCAACAGACAGGTGCTATAAAATCGACATGATTCATAAATCCATACTAATTTTACTAAATCACTATAAAAGTGAAACCGAACTTTGAAACAGAATCCAATTCAAACAACAATGAATATCGAATGAGCCATAATCAGCTATACACCAACAGAGAATTACTTCATCTAGTTCAAACCACACAAACAGCTAACCAATTCAAACTATTTTTACCCATAACTCATTCAAATCACACCATCGAAAATTGCATCATAAACAACATTCTATTTTAAAATATATCAAATTTAATCATGGCATCGAACTAAAGATGGGCAATCATATCTATTAGATGATCCATTAAATCACAATCAATTCCAATCGGATCTTAAAACCATAACAAAATAATACATCAAACCAAAATCATATACAACAAAGCACGCTTATGTAACAGAGAAGGGTGTCATATAAATGATCGAGAACTATACCATCATAGGTGCCGAGACTATGTCAATCTTGAATTGAAAATAGTCAGAAAGTGTACTCCACAATTTTGAAATCAGGATTGTCCCATCGGCCTGTGGTTTCTTGTTGTTGGGCCTACAGACTGACCACTGACCTTTGCCACTTGGTTTTCCAAATCACTAATTTTGGATTGCAACTAGACATCCAGATAGTATCCTCTAACCATACCACACTGGTCAAGGTGAAGCTAAACCTTTGAGAAGGAGGGGTTCTCAAGATTCCCTAAGGGTTCTACATGGTTCGATACCAGGAATCTGTGGTCATCACGTTGGTGTAAGGAGGCTGAAGTTCTTAAATAAAATCGTATGAGTTTTGTCAATAAACTCAAGCTGAATTTTTCGCCGATGTGTGAGCAAAAAAGTGATTGCTTACATGCCCAGTTGGGCCACAGCTGCGATACCGTAATGTAAAAGGTTAGAAATAAAGCAACTAAGCTATTAACACTAATTAAAACAAAACCAAATAAAACATGAGCATGGAAATAAAATAAAACAAATAACAATGGACCAATATCACCAATGTATTAGTCGATCTGATTGATGAAACTCAAATAATAATGGAGAAAGAGGACTTGGTAATACACATTGTAAGCTACATAACAGTATGAAGAATTCCTTCAACTGATTTGCTCTCCTTACAAGAAAAGATGAAATGTGATGAAATAACTCCAAGCTTATTCACACAAGAGAGGGGTGAATAGCTATGAAATGCAGCTTACAATGAGTATTACCAAAGAAGAGGTCTCTAGTAATCTCAGCATCATAACAGTATGAATAATTCCTCGAGAAAATGGTGGTCATTCATGGCTTTTATAGCCAAGCATTGGTTATTATGCAACCTCTTTGAATGTGAAAGAGGCTCTTTAGGGCACAATTAGGGTCTCTTGACCAGCCTCCCACACGATTGAGCTCTGATTTGATGTCAACCGATTTGGGAGTCGATCCATTAGTGGTTGGGAGGGTCGGTCTACCATAAATGCACCGCTTAAGGTAAGCGCTGGTTTTGCACCCCACGCCGCGTATTAAGCGCCCAAAATAATTAAGATGTTGTTACGCTGCTCTCCGGCGCATCGCTTTTAATTTTTGGCCATTTTTGCATAGTTTTAACCCTTTGTCATTGCGGAGTTAATCCTTGTGCCATGAACGACCGTTTTCTCCTGGTTGATGATGCGGAGTTCTTGTCGCTCGGTGCGGACGAATTCTCAAAGTGATAATAGATGCCCTCCGATGGATGAGGTTAGGAGCCAAACGTATAGCCAAAATTCATCAATGCTTCTTTCCGGAAAGAATGATGTTGTAAGGGAGAGCAAGAGTGAGACCGTGATAGAGCAATCCGCTGGAGAAGAAAGGAACCCAGAACTGACCTTCACAAGGTGTGAAACAATATATTGCGTGTACAAACGAGGCTGCATGCCCCCATGCTCGCGGTGGATGTAACTCAAGAGACCATGTCCGGTCTGTTGATGTAGATGATCGCAGTCACTTCTGGGCTTTAATGATAAAGGCGTAAGACACCAAGAATCCAACATACCACCCGCTGGTAATGGTCGCTAAGTAAACCACACGACAAAGGATGGGCGCGGAGGGCCCCACCAAGTTCGTGGTATTCGAAATTGATGATGTCGAATAGTCGCAGGGTAAGACCCACCGCGAATATGAGAAAGGGTTATCATCGTTAGGGTTCAACGACATCGCGGAGCAATGGTGTTTCCCCCTCGGTGTCATCCGAGATCGCTTCATTGAATGGGAAATGAGGACTAAGATACTGTCACCCTTTTGGAAAAAAGTGTGTCGGCTGTCGGTTAAAAGGGAGATGCTAATTCTGAAGAAAAAAGGTGTTCTGTGGAATCTACTGAGGTAGTGAGGTGACAGAGGTACATGGATCAAGTCAAAAAGTGGATGACTCAAGATCACCTCTTGGTTGGAGGATATAGAGAGAGAGGGCGGCAACGGGTAACAAGGTCAAGTGTCAGAGGGACGACAAAACCAGGGCAAAACAGGCTTTATCAAGGTGAACAAATTCGTGAGGATAAATGGTAAGTGACCCGGAAGTAGTACTCAAGATATGTGACGATGTCGAGGGTGAATGAGAAGTGATTTTCCAACCAAGGGTGACATGGGCTGCGTGTCGCCAAAACAGAAAGAAGGTAGCCAATGGTGATGACCAAAGGAACGGAGTGGAAATGGCCGGAAACGGAGGTTTTTGTACAATGACCAATAAGTTTTTTGGGAAAAGATGTACAAAAATACAGAAACAGGTGCCCAATGTGAAATGAGTGCCCTCCCTAGGGCATAACAAGCAGGAAAATAAATGGAGGGTGGGGGCCCCATTGATGGGTTTCGTGATGAGGCAGATGATATGAATATCTGCCTGCATGGGCAAGCCGATAGTGGGTGAGATGGATGGTCTGAGCTCAAGGGTGTGCGTGTACAACTAACCGCAAAGATAAAGCGATGATCCGGGAGTCCGCAGATGGAAGCTAGCAAAACATGAAGAGAAGAAGTATGGTTGATCTGCAAGTAAATACGATGAAAGACTATCGACTCCCATCCCCAAAGGGTGACAAGAAAAGTACGAGTGTCGACGGGCCAATAGGTGCTATGAATGGGACAACTCACATGGTGGTGAGGATGCTACCGCGTGACAAAGCACTCCAAAAATGCAAAATGGAGGTGTGAGTAATGTCGAGCCGGGAATGGGTATCCCAAAGGCCAATATCAGAGGCTGTGACTAGAAATGTAAATGCAACACAGTGTGAGACTTACGCCGCTATTTAGTATATACCAAGGAGTGATGTGGAGAGATTTAATCAAGCATGCATATTAGAACAACCAAATACCCAAAGTGAACAATACTATCCAAGAGGATAACAAATATGAACACGTATTAGATAATTGTGACAATGCGCATGCGCATTCCAGCCATGTGATGAAAAAAGGCCCCTGTGGCCCTCCGTAATGAAAAGTGGCCCAAGGATAGTCATGATTACGGGGTAAGTCTCTGAATACATCATTCAAGAACCATGGAGGTGTTGGGAGGGCCCTGCCCTGGGGAAATGACGGAGGATCTTCCAAAGGATGAAGTAAGGTCACTACCTCACAAGGGTTGGTGTCAGCAGGTCGATTGATGGCTACCATAATCGATGATCATCTGGACACCGGTATGTAAATGAGCCAAGGACTCGCAAAGAGAGCAGCATGCCTCTAAGCGCGCTCATCGATTCGGCAAAGTGACATATTGAATGTCAGTGATAGGTGTTGAGGACAATGTAGCAGAGCGTGGGTTGTTATGAAAGTCTCAGCTTACGATAGATAATGCCTGTCAGAAACGAGGCAATGATGGACAATGATGGGTGTAATGGCCATACTGCAACAAAATGGCACACGTGAATTTGGTCTTCAACTCTTTACTACCGGAAGGTTGAGTGACAACAAGAGTAATAGGTGGTGTGGGGTAGGATTAGGGGGAATCAAATTCAACTCCTCGTAGTGATGGGCGCTTGTTGGTTTAAGGGACCCTTTATCACACACAACGCCAGGTGGTGCGATGGCGCGAGGAAGTGAGGGTGGGCCTTATTTCTCCCCGCCTCTACCGCAGACAAGGGGGTAGGAGTATAAGTGTTGAGGGTAGTGGGGTGAGGATAGGAATTGCCTGTGGGGAGTCCCCGCCTGCGGGCTGAGGGACCATCTCACGTGGATGTAAGTACCACACCGGGATTTCTAACACCATATTGGGAAGTGTGAGCTATGGCTACCCTCGAAGGCTTCTACACCGGGTGGGTAAGAAGGGAATTTGAGTGAGGGGTCTGGGGACTGACTCCCAAATGGGACTAGGCCCTTGAGGGGATGTGTATTCGTGGACTGTTGAGGTCGAGGAGTGCATAGGAGGTTCTGACGGGAGTGGTTTTTTGACTGTTGGGATGTCAGGAATGATCGAAGCCTCCCGAGGAGGATGAGTATCCCCCCGTGTGAGTTTTCAGAGGAAACCACATACTTGGCTAGGGGAAGGAGTGGTGGTGCTCCATGGTACGTCCCTAAACAAGGATGGATCTTTAAAAAATCCCCGGACCCATCTCAATGAGTGGATACACGCCTTGGTTGGTATGGACAAGAGGGAGAATGTTATCAAGATTGGTCATGGGTTTGGCTCGTAATGTCACTTGGTCGATGGTTGGCAATCTTCCGACCAGAGGGAACATGATTGTCCTAAAGATTGATGTGATGCCACCGCCTTCATACATACATGTAGGTACCACTAAGCAAGATATTGTACCTAGTTGGGAGTCTATAACCCTCAATGTCGACATGATGGTTTGCCCCCGAAGCCCCACGGGACATTTTGGAAGATACCTTCTGGGGATGCTGATCTTCCATCATTATAGGCTCGCAATGATGGCGAGGGTAAGAGTTCCCGGAAACCAAGTTTGTGCCACACCGCTTTTGGACATGATGCATGTGGATGCCCCTTCATCGATAATGCATCGATGGACTGTGATGTTCCAGATTTTGACTAGTACTTGAATAGCCACCGGCCGCGGGAAGACGTGGTTCGCAGCTGTCGAGGTCGAAGGTAATGAGTCGAGAATCTGCAGGGTCGACCGCCTCTATGGCTGAAAGTAGTGATTTCCGCTGTGTTGGGCAAGTTTGGAGGATCTCCAAAACTGACATGGCAGCTCGGGATTGTGCTAGGTCATCTACCAAGTTGTAGTTATGAGTTGCCCGAGCCCGAGGATTGTGAACATTCCTACGCAAAGAGATGCGAGGGATGCATAATGGTGGTCTCTAAAAGGGTGAGGGATCAATAACCCGAGGTCCCGCTTATGTAGGGTTTGTTTCCGAGAGGTGGGAGTAGACTCACCGCTGGGGATACCGACGACACGTTTGTAAAGAATTTCTTCCTCACTGGTAAGGAGAATTGTTCGCTCATCGATTGTTGGGATTGTGATATTGTCCCATTTGGGTGGGGGATGTTGTGCATCCCGTTGGGTGTTTATGGCACCCCATGTGGAATAGATTTGCAATGACCTCAAGGGAGGTTGTTACGCGATATTGTTGTTGTGCCCGCCGTAGCGTGCTGTTGGGAAGGGGAATGCTTCCGCAGTCTTTCAACCTCTTGAACTTAATTGGGGAAATGGTGTGGGTAATGACCGTACACTCCACAAAGAGCTAGGCGGTGAATGGTTTTAACCGACTGGGCCCTGGTGTTTGTTGTTATTTCCTCGGGGTTTTGGTTCCTTTGGTTCTAGTTTCCCCCAGTAGAACCAACCCACTGGGGTTGATTCCCGCCTTGATCGGGGTTGTTATTGTTCCTATTCGATCCTTTCCTCCTATTATTGTTCGGGATGGTTGAGGTGGGTTGTTTGTGTTTAATTGTTCAAAATTTCGGTACTGCTGAGCAGCAGAAGGTCGAACAAAATTCACCCCTGCATTGGGATAGGTGGGGGTTTCATAGGTGGTGGAGGTCCCGAAATGGAAAATATGGGATTTTGTGGTGGTGCTATCTGTAAGGTACACAGAAGACGTGATGCTTCGCTAGCAATTATAAGGTGATGTGGGAGGGGGACCACTTGTGTTTGGAAGAGGTGGTTGTATGGAAGGCCGTGGTGGTGGTCCACGAATGGGTGGAGGAAGGTTAACAGGGTATGGTTGTTGATACCGGGGTGGGGGTAATAAGAAGTGCCCCATATGCCGGTGGGCATTGAGGGGTCCCATACATCTGGTTGCCGGGTTGTGGACTATGATGCATGGTAAAGCACCAATGAGTCTGCTGAATGAGACATCCCGTGTTTGTCCTGGCCAAATGGCACAGTTTTGGGGAGATCAGGAAGTACCAGGTATAAGTATCCTGACCGGGTATGTAGATGAGGTCATATTGTTGGGCTTACTGATGGCTTCTTCTTCGCATTGAGGGAAGGTGGAAGCACATCTTTTCCAAGGAGGGCGACAGGACCTAAGAAACCAGCCAAGGCATTGTTGTTTGGTGGTTTCTCGCTTACACAACCATTGCCAGCCACGCACTCATGAATGTGGTCATCAATGTGGGTGGCTGAGGACCTGCTTTGAAATTGGACAAGTAGTTCGAGACCATTATCGTGTCCGATAAGTAATTGGAAAATGTCAAGAAGGCTTTGGCTAATGACTCAAAGGCTGTGTGGGACCCAGACTTTTCTACAACATACCATTTGGCCGATGGGCCGTTGAGGCAAGAAAAAGACGTAGTCCACGTAATCTTGCACATGCTATTGGAAGAACACCATGGGTGAAAGGTCATGACATGATTGGCGTGGTCGCTCCCCCGCCTTCAAACTTTGATAGTCCGAAGAAAGTTTGGTTGGCACAAGGTGCCATGTGGCATCATGCAATATAGGATCATTATGAGCTTAGAGATCCCAGGATGTTGGAGAGAGGCCAAGTATGGCATCTGTAGTGGGGTGGAGGGTTAGTTCACCATGGTGTGGTGTGAACCCGACCCTTGATGAGGACTAGTGGGTTGGTGCCTCTGGGAAGTAGGTCCCTCCGCCTGCAAAGGAGAGAGAGGGGATGGATGTCCTTGGGAAGTGACCCAAGTAAGGTAGAACCAAGCAATGGCCGATCCGAGGATGGTAGCACTCAACGGAGTATGTGAGCGAGTACGACCGGGTACTCCTCCTAAGATAGGTGGAGATTGAGCAACGCCATGAACGACGGGGTCTCCGTGGTTCCCCATGATGTCGTGACTAATTGTGTGGAATGTGTGCAACAAGTGGTGAGAAAAATATGTAACCAAGAGTCTTTGCGAGTGTCTACACAATATATGTACCAAAAGTCAAATTGTAATCGCATGTGCATCATACATAAGTGAGGAAGCAGCATATATATGGGTAAGAGGGTTTTGTCCTGGTGGAATCAAAGAAAGAAATGCTCGTGTCCTAGAAGACGAACGTCCTTCCTCTCAAATAGCACTGATCTAACAGCTCTCAACAATGGGGTCTCAA
The DNA here is from genome assembly GCA_010110895.2 of Picea sitchensis. Classification (NCBI taxonomy): domain Eukaryota; kingdom Viridiplantae; phylum Streptophyta; class Pinopsida; order Pinales; family Pinaceae; genus Picea; species Picea sitchensis. The sequence continues at coordinate 3,743 of SNQJ01S0038260.1, read as the reverse complement.
GTCACCGGAAGGAGACACTAGTGAAGAATGAAATAATCGGTTATAACGAGGGGTAAAGGGTGCAATATCCCGAAAAGAGTCATGCATACCTCCCAATAGCCAATAATAAAATCCAATCAAGGTGCGATTTCAGCCCACAATCACACTGGTAGATTTCCTACAATTGGTCACTAGGTACCTCTGGCCCAAGCGCTGCATTTAGATTTTCGCCTAAGAAATGGGTCACGGGCCGAATCCTGGCCCAAGAGGTGGGTGCTCAAGGGGGGACACACAGAAAAAAATAGACTTCGGCCTTCAACCCTTCACATGGGTATCTCCCCTCGCCTTTATGGTGATTGGAACTACCGGGACTTGAGGATTTAAAAGCTCCCTATTTGTCAACTTCTATGTTTGAAATTGTGAGAACCGGGAGGATCAAGCTATTTGGATGCCTATCCCTAAATCCTACCTAGACTAAAAATCTTTACAATTCTCCCGTGGAGGACAACTTAAGAGTTTTAGATAGATTTTAAATGAAATGTTTTGTGAGGTCAAGAAAAACCAACCTCGCTTGATTGCGGGAGAGGATAGTCCAATCAAGAAAGATGGGGTGTTTCAGAATCCCTTTGGGGAAAACCTACTTAGACCACCACTGCTTCAGAGATGAGGCTAAGTGTGAGTGCACAAGTGGCTTTTGTGTGTGTGAGTGAAAAGTGTACCAAATTTTTGTTGTTAGATGTCACCTTGCAACATGTGGACATCGCTTTGGTCCTTTACAAGAGTTTGATTACCTAACCAACTAGGGTGGTATTGGTACAACCTTATGGAATTTTAAAAGCCCTAGAACTAGCATGTGGACATTGTGGTCCCATTATCCTTATCTCCTATGTGAGTTAATCTAGAAAGAGCACGAAACTAGTCCTAGATTGAACATGTGGGCACATGTGAGCCCGTTACAAACTTTTACTCTCCTAGTTTTCTGATCTAAGAAAGTAAAATTCAAACACTATTCTAGCTTTGTTGACATGTGGGCATGTATTGGACCTCTTTACAAGAATGTTTGACAAAATGAAACTAAGAGGGGTCTCAAAAGAGCCTTTGTCCTCCTAAAATTTTGTTTGAAATTTTGTTTAAGGGAGGTGAGATCAATTCTCAATCCTTTTCTGATTTTCTAGATCGCATAATGTCCCAAGAGAAGAAGTATATACTGATTGTTACTTTGACTCTAGTCCCTAAAATGTGAGTTTTAGATGTGCTTTTAAGATTGATGTTTTATATTAGATAAACCAAAGCAAGCAAAAATAAAGGACAATGAATCTTATCCTCCTATGTGTCTAGGTTTGCCAGATGGTCCCCTTTATAAGTTGAGGGGCCAAGTTAGTGAACATTCAGAGCTTACACATTATCATTCAACTGTGGAAGCGAGTTTCCCAACATCAAAAGCTTACAATGTTTTAACAAATGCGCTGGTCACCGGTTGACAGAGGCGATTCTCATACTGCTTAGACGAACCTGAAGAGAAACAACGCTTAAGCGCTCGATGCGCGCCTGTGGGTGGGTGTACCCGCGTGCTTGTGTCAAAAAGTCTGGGAAGGAAATCTGGATCAATTTCTCCTCAATCTCTTGTGAATTGACTGTTAATCAGGTTGGCTGAGGCCGGTTTTTGAACCTGCAGTCAGTGAAATTAAAAGGAAAGCAATGAAGCCCAAACAAGGGAGGAATTTATACCTTTCCCCAGCAAGAGGACGCTAACTGGGTTTGCACTCTTTTCATCGATGTGTGAGCAAAAGTGAGTGCTTACATGCCTATTGGGCTCCTCATGGTCATGACAACAGAATGTAAAAGGTTAGAAAGAAAGCAACTAAGCTATTAACAAGAATTAAACAAAATCAAAATCAAAACATGAGCATTGGAAATAAAATAAAACAAATAACAATGGACCAATATCACCAATGTATTAGTCGGTCTGATAGATGAAATCCAAAATTAATACTGAGAAAGAGGATCTTATCCTTTCCTCTCCAATGGAAGGCTCTTAGTCTCAACTTTTTGCTCTCCTTACAAGAAAAGATGAAATGTGGATGAAAGAACCCAAGCTTATTCACACAAGAGAGGGTGAATAGCTTATGAAATGCAAATTTTACAATGTATTATTACCAAAGAAGAGGTCTCTAGCAATCTCAAAGAAGATAACAAAGATGAAGAATTCCTCGAGAAAATGGTGGTCATTCATGGATTTTATAGCCAAGCATTGGTTATTATGCAACCTCTTTGAATGTGAAAAGAGGCTCTTTAGGGCACAATTAGGTCTTTGATCAGCCTCCCTACGCAGATTGAGCTCGATTTGATGTCAAATCGACTTGGGAGCCGATCCATTAGTGGTTGGGAGGCCGGCCTCGCCTTTCATAAATGCACTGTTTATGTGCCGGGTTTTGCACCCCACATCACAAGATATGTTTCAAAATAATTTAAGATGTTAGGCGATACACAGGCGCTTCAAAGGGTGCATCGCTTTTAATTTTTTAGACATTTTTTGTATAGTTTTGGCCTTTTTGTTGTGTTGTGGAGTTAATCCTGTGCCATGAATAGCTCGCGGTTGATGATGCGAGTTCTTGTCACTGCAGGGACGAAATTTCAAGATATCAATAAACCCTCGAAAAGGGTATTCTATGAGAAATCGCTCCACTTCGCATCCGAAGCCCTTTGCCGACATGAATGTGGTTCTAACTTCACGGGCTTGGTTTGTTCTCGCCATGCGAGAGATAAGCCTAGCGTTCTTCTTTCATCTAGTATTAAAACCAGACTTTGCTCTAGTCTTACGGGTTGTAGCTTTAGCAACTTCGGTCTGCTCAGTCATAGCGAGAGGTGAATTAAAAGGTGAGTCGGGTTTAGGTTTGGGTAGGAGAACATCATAAGGCACAAGGGTAGGTTTGTTTTCGGAAATCATAGGCTTATCCACCTGTGGAGGATGCGATCCTTCAAAACCATTGCGGCTGAGAAAATCACGCCATGAATCTTGACCTAACCACAATTCGTGAACAAAAATCATCTTAATTAAACCAACATGAAAAAGGCTAGTGTCAGCATGGCTACGCTTATATCTCTTAGCCATTTTGAACAGAATTCGGTGAAGATAGTATGGCATACTAAGCCCAAAACCCATAAAAATCATTAACAAGCGTAGATGAAATAGGAACACGAACCCGTACTTGCCTTCATAAGTTACAAACTGTTTGATAATCATCAAAAGATCATACCAGCGAGATTTCAACATCTTTACTGGTAAACCTCGGTCGCATGAATTCACTGTGCGAGATTGAAACAGTAGTGTCCATGGGACATCCTTAACCTTACATCTTTTCGACCATTTTTGCCCCTCGACAGGCAGGCCAGTCGCAGAGCTGAGGGATTGTTCAGTGACTTCAAGCTGGACATCTCCAACTTTAGCTCTATAGCCATTGAATGATAAAGAAAACTGTCGAGACACAGTGATATCATAACCATCAAATTTCCTGATAAATGGAATCCATCCAAACTCTTTTAGGTCGTCATACGCACCATCAAAAGTTAACAATGCTTGGGACCCATTGGGCTCGGCTCTCACAACAGGAGCCATCGTTCTTGCACATGGTAGGGTTCCAAGTGAATGAAACAATACACAGAGCGAAAAAGAGAGGGTTTAACCGCTTGAATGTTCGACGAGACCGGGAATAACTCCAGGCGTGCGAAGGTGGTGGGATTAACACCGCCACGCATTACATTAA